>CAHIKZ030005588.1:602500-737500 GCA_903632075.3 Acanthosepion pharaonis | reverse complement strand
CTTTTTAAATTAAAATCCTAATTGCTTAAGTGTAACTTTAAGTTTAAATAAATGTTCTTTTGTCTGTCGTTGCTGAGAACTACAACATCAAGAATGAAGATACATTTCTGCAGTTAGTTTTATAGTTTTACTGTATTAATTTAATTTTCATCGACGGAGATAGATTAAAATTATTTCTAATGTTAATACAGACAGTGAAGAGACATACAAATAAAGACATTTAAAATATTGAGCATTAAAACAACTTCTTTGTGTCCATTTAAACTGACGCCTATATTGTTTTTTCATATATTGCAACTTTAGCATGTTCTTGATTTCAGATGAAGATATAAGAATATTTCAGTAAAGTTGCCTAAATTTATAGTTTATATTTATAGTTTAGATATATGGAAAAAACAAAGAAGGCGTCAGTTTAAAACGAGATATATTTAACTATCAATATATTAATCATTGTTTTCAATGAACTTATCCCGTCATTGAGCAAGATTTTTAATATTGCGAATAATCATTTCGGTTTTTTTACCTGAAACATTCCCGAGCTCTTTTCTTGGAATTAGTCTAAATTACTTTATAGGCTCCCAAGCAGATAGCGATGAAAAGGAGTCTGATCCAAGGAATATAATGAAAAAATCATTTTTTCAGCCGAGTTCTTCCAGAAGATATTTGGTTATATGTAAAAAAAATGGAGTCGTGAGTTATAATGGTGAAGGATGAAACCCTTTCTTCTTGAAAAAAGATGAAAGTTTTCATGAAAAACTGATTTTAAATACCCTGTATTTAGAAGTAAAATTCGGCTGCTAACGTTTTATCATTTACCAGTACATAATAAACGACTCTGCATATTCCAAGCAACACTCAGATGAAATTTCTTTGGCTGCAGTCTCGCTCATGTTTGCTGAGTAGGTAATCCACCACGACGAAGCCACTGATGTCTCAGCTTAACATCCTGTTAAAGAAACCATTTTTCATCTCCTGTAATGATTCTTTGGAGTTTCAAATAAAAAAATTACAATGATGCAGAATATTCAAAACGTCGATTGCGATTCTCTGCTGACAGATCACGTGGGACTTACTTTCCAACTTTTGTCTTACTCAGACAATCTTATTTTGCTATAGATACTCATAAGAGTAACGATGAAATGTCCACTGGGTTTCTTAACTGTAATAGTTGTATTAGTTTTTTCCATTGCATCACAATCAACTCCTCTTGAGTAAGATTCTTTTCGCTTGTCGTTTTTTTTAACCTGTTTTCCTGATGGGCCAAATTAAATATTTAGGTATATTCACCGGGCCACAAAAATACTTTATATAAATATTAACAAAATTATCCGCGCCTTACTGCGTGTCACACATTTTTTGTAAGTAAATGATTATTTATTTTAAATAGTTGTTATAATTTGTGGAGAAAAATGATGCATTCACTTTTACTCAATGTTCTTACCGATGTGACCTCCATCTTCTGGCTTTCTCCTTCTATACTTTCGGTAGGAGTCATTCCCTTGTTCAAATTTAAATGTAAGTTGAATGAAACGGACACAATCTTCAATGGTGGTGTGTGTGCAAAAAAGATTGATCTGACGTCTTTGATATGTATTCGATGCAATGCTTGAGTGAATGAATTGATAAACAGATTTTTCAACATTGATATGACAGTTGAATTGTCGCAACAAATATGTATTGTAAGGAATTTCACACCGATTGCTGATTTCTTGCTCAACTTGTCGTCCATATTGTCTCATTTTGATCTTGCTGATATGAACTCTTTTTTCTTTCTATATTTTGGAAAGAAGTCATTCTCTTGTTCAAATTTTAATTTAATTTAAATCAAAGAGGAAACAATTTTCAGTGGGTGGGTTGCCCCCCACCCCCTTGATCAAAATGAAATATACTTATTCATGTACCCTGGATAATGTAGTTTCAGAATATGGTTATGGGGTTCTATCTCCAAAACCCTAGGAAGAGTTCGATAACAAAGAGAAAAAGAGAGGCTACAACTATAGATAAATTTAAAAAGTGCAAAACGTTGAGAATATCAAATTTTAATAACAAATATATATAATTAAAAAATACTGTATTGTGTAGGTGTACTTTCATATTTTACTTTCAGTAAAATATGAAAGTATACCTACACAATATGAAAAAATCCAAAGTGATGTTTGACATTGTTTTCCTTTTATAATATAGTCAGTATCTGCTTTTATGTTAATAGTCTTTATTCTAAGAATTTTACTTAAATGGGGATCACTCAACAAATTTCTTTCAACATTTTTGATGTTTTTCATGCACGAAATGGATTGTTCACAGCAGTATGTACTACCATACATTCATAACATTTTTTTTAGATAAATTGTCAATTTCATTAAATTCCTTGAAAGAATGAACTTCTTTATAAATTTCAAGAAGGGAATTTTCACTATGATAAGTTTTCAAAGATACCCTGCTTTGGATCCCAATGAGTTCTTGTTAGTATTCGGTTGGTACTTCAAAATAAGTAAATGAAAATGGATCACTAAGCAATTTTAATTCAAGTTGTGTTTTTCTAAGGTCAAACAATCTGATTGTAAAATCTTTTAACAAAATTTCACATAATTTACTATATTTTTCAAAGTTCACAGAAAATTATTTTTTTTCTTTTTAATAAACTCTAAAAATGCACAATTTCACCGGTTTTCTTTTCCGCTATCAAATGTTGTAACTTCTTAGTAAAACCTATTATTCTCTCAAACATTAAGTAATTTAACTGGTCTTTTTCTTATAAATACAAATTAAGTTTAGAAAACATTTCACTGATATCTACTAAGACGCAAAGTTTATTCAGTGATTCTGCGTTTTCTAAAAAATACATGTTTTGTTGAAAACTAAATTGCTTTGCATGAAATCTTTTATTTTAGATAACGATAATTAAGATATTTTCAAAGTTGCCGTTTACTGCGTCATCTGAATTTTGAAAAATAAATAACATCATCGTATTCACTGTCAAAATCTTCCAAAGATTTTTGATATCCCGATGATTCAAGCCCCGAGACCTAATAAAATTCACAACTTTCACAATATCTGTTATCAACAAATTCATATTTAACTTTTGGGCATATAATTGCTATTGATGAATCAAGTAATAGATCAATTATTTTTGAAATTCAGGAGCAACATCACTTATAGTCGAATAAATTTTATTTCTATCAATATTGAACTTTTCAATAAATAAAATAATGTGTTCAAGTACGTTACGGCCAGGTGTTGTCCCCTTCATATGGCATAAGTTCAACATTTCTTCATTTATGTTAAAATTGATATCAATTCCTATGAAGAAAATAACTAATTGTGCAGTTATTTTGATCGGTACTTTTGTTCACTGGTAAACTGTAGATAATTGGATGCAATGTATCCACAATACCGTCAGCTATGTCATCAATTCTTCTACCAGTTGTCAGATGTGAAAAACTCTTGTCATTGAATAAGTTCACTTTCTCGGGACAATATTCATCAAAAGCAATTGCAATGCATTCGTTTATTATTTCATCATCTATCAGTCGCTTGCCCTTCCAAGCCAATTTTTCGACTATTAAAAAACTAACTTTTGTACATGTGTCAATTTTAATAACTTATTTTTGAGAATATTTTGTTAAGAACTAAACTGCTTTTTTAATTCAGCCATTTTCATTTTTATTCTTTCTTCGTTTAATTTATTATATTCCGACTCATGCTTGACAGCATACTGACGCTTAATATTATATTCATTGCACACGGCAATATTATCATGACAAATGAGGCAGACAATATTACTGCATGTTTCAATTGCGAAATATTTTCTTTTCATCGAATATTGAATTTTCTCTTTATTTTTGTTATTTTTCTTTTCTTAGTATTAGATGACATGGTCGGGTTATTAAAATATAAATTTAAATTTAACTAAATAAGTATGATTTAATTGGAATGTGTTGAAAGCATTTAAATTATTAGGTTGGCAATATATATATATATATATATATATATATATATATATATATATATATATATATATAGAACTATGTCTGTATTATATACCTGAAATTAGAAAGAAATAAAGAATAAATTTAAATTAGCCCCTTCCACTTGGCACATGTGTATAAAAATGCCTGACACTCTTTTAAAAAGAGGAAAAATCAATCTTTTTCATCCGCCTGACTAAAGCTTCCTATTCTTTATCCCTAACGGCATAAATGGAGAATGATACTACGTTTTCCGAATCACTCTGCATAGGTTCGAAGTTATTATGCCTTGACAATGTAAAAGATGTTAATAAATAAGCAGTCATTATTCACAGTAACATCTTTGAAACTGAAACAAATGTCAGATAACACCCACAAAATCTTTCATTGATAAGTTCAAAAGTGTTCCCAGTTACGTCATTACGATATCAAAGTGTATACTTTTAATTATTTGCTGCCTCAATAAAAGCAAATTTGAAACAAAGGTCGGTTTAACGTGGCATTTTCAAGCAGGAGTTTGAGGACTGCACTACATAAACCAGAGCCGAAAAACCGTAAGCTAAATAATTTATATTTAGCTCCGGCTTTTTCTTCACGTTCCAGATGGTATAATGATCGACAATTGCCTTTGCCCACTTCACCTTTTACTGCAATGGGGAAGTGAATCTACCAGCACAATCAGGGAATAATTTTCTCGACGTACGTTACTAAAGTAAATACCTGAATATACCTAAAAAAATTAGGTTGCAGTGAGTCGCATGAAAATATTAATTGGGCCGCAGTGCAGCCCGTGGGTCGCAGTGCAGTACGCGTGCTACGGGTTAGAAGTACCTGCTTTAGACTGTTTTCATGAATAGAGAAGCCCATCTGCTTCTTGTTCTTGCAGATACTGCACAATCACAATCAAAATATTTGACTTTGATTGGTTTTGCAATTGATGTATTCCGTCTGTGTGGTCTATAGTAAATTGCATGTCAAATCTTTTATTTACTTGGAGTAAACAGGGGTTGGATTTGAAAAAAATCTTGTAAATAAGTTCCAGATAATCTGAAAGGAAATAAAAGGTACTATTCATCTAGACATTGGTAAGTATCAGTTAAAGATTAGAATTCATGGAACGTTGTTAAAAATGATTCGTCGCAAATTCGTTCAGAAATTTCATTACAAACATATAAAGTAATAAGAATCATTCTTATTAGTGAATGAAAGTGAATATATCCTATTTTGCTTACCACTTGCTTGTATCCAATCATATCCATTGTCAGAGATTTGGCATATTTTCTATTTGTCGCAAATGGTGTTTAGTCATTGAATAGTATAAATGCACTATTACGGTTGAAAACTTAAAGTTTTCAACCGTAACAGCACTATTATATGGATATTTCCGTGGCTCAACTATTGAAATAAAGTTATTAAACATTTAAAATCTATATTGTAAATAATATATTTCCAATTGCTTCTTAGCATCATTTCCTCTCTTTACTCCAAAAAATATTACATATCTTATGTCGACGTAGACTCGCCTATTTTAGAAAGCCAATAAGCGAGGTTCTTGACAAAATCCAAAAACCTGAAAGAATTCTTAGATAAATTGATAAAGGAAGAAGAGAAAACAGGACTTGATATTTACTATAAGAAGACATAATGTAGGTTTATCTGCAAAAGAGAAAGCAAAAATATGAGAACTTAAACCCAAGCAGATAAAAGAATTTAATTATCTGATCACTGTAGGAGTAGATGTAGGACGATGTGATACAGAAATAGGAAGAGTCTTAGAAATAGCGAAAGTACCTTCCTGAAATTAAGCAAAGTGTTAATAGATGGAAGAGCAAGAACAGACTGATGAGCTGCTATGTAATATCTAATCTCCTATACGACAGTGAATGCAGGACAACAGCATCAAGATGATGTATAGACTTCAAGCGACAAATGTTGAAAAAATTGTCGAAAAGTTTTACGGAACTTTAAGAAAATCCTAGACTTACACTCTGAAGCAAACAATTGAATTTCCTGGTAATATAATAAAGGAAGAACGTCTAGTGATTTAAACACTCACATGGCATGCTGAAAGCAAAAAAAAGGCAAGAGAATACAGCGAATAACCTATTTAACCTGTTTGACTGGAGTATGAAATAAGTCTCTCACCTATGCTATGGCTAAATTGGATTTACTTTCTTCCAACCTAATATATATTTCTGCATTAGAATTTCAACTTTATTGGTGAAAGACGAATCAACCTTGTTTTAAATACTTTACAAATGTAAATTAAAAGAAAGTGGGTTTGGAGAATTTATCACTCACAAAATATATTGATGGAACTGAGGGAAACTTCGCGCAAAGAAACTGTCTAAATGGATAGCCGAATAGCGAGTGGAGGGATTAAGTATCGCTTAGAGTTAAAAAGGATAGGATTCTGAGGAGAGCAATAATCGCTCACATCTTTCAGAGACACGGCAGAAAATGAATAAATCATGAACTAGATCTCATCTTTATGTTTTAATATGACCTAAAGCCAATTTCTTTTTTTACACCCCAAGCAAAGCAACATTACCACAAAGATGTAAGTGGCTATTTTGAATGAAAGAAAATGAAAAAAGACTTTAGGTACCGGCAACCTAATCCCAAACAGGAAACAATGGATTAATCTCTACTCCTGTTCAAAAGAACAGGGAGGAAAGTACGCTTTTCGCCATATTTCTAAGGATTTGGCTAAGAATAATTCGAATTGGTCTCATGGAGTTCATAAGAAAACAAAATATATCCATCACACTTTAGAAATAAAATCGGTTATTCGTTGTAATTATATTTTTATTATTGAGAATTTTATTGATAGTTTATTTACAAAAGTAGGTGAAAAAAGCAGTTCAGCAATTGTATATTTGATGGAATTTAGGTGGAGCTAACCATGGCATTGTTCAAAATACGTGCACTTTATGATGTGGTCAGATGACTCAACGAAAACATGGTTAGTGATTTCTGCTTATGTGAGATTATAAAAAACACATTATGAAGGGGGATGGGGAAGTCTTATTGGATTTAGGTACGTGACACTCAGTGTCGCCACTCATACACTGTGATTTGCGCAGATATAATTCACTTCTCCTTGAGCGATATTATATAGCAACGAATAATAATCTAACGGGTGGATGAGTTGCTTTTTTAGAAACTACTAAACGACCAAGTTGTTGACAGAAGCCTTTTTTTAAAGTATGCAATGGAATTCGTAACACCTACTCCGAATCCCTCATGCAAATTCAGGAAGTGGATTTAGCAAATACTAAACACTTCAAATACTTAGGAGTATGGATCAGTTATAGCAGATTTTGCATAGAAGATAAGGAAATTGATCAGATCGATACATTTAGATGGATGATATGTATGGCGCCAAAATCGTTTATAAATATCTACACCTTCGGATATATGCGACCGCTTTCTCAGATCAGTAGTTAAAATAGCTTTGAGTGAAAGACTCCTGTAGGGGTCAGTGAGGACCATCCATCTTAAAACTTTGTGGACTGGCACAACAGAATTATAAGAAATATACCAAATAAAAGAAACCACATCTCTTGAAGACATTCAACAACGGCAACAACTAAAATGGATAGCAGAATCCAGAGAGCAAATAATGATACAAGCTAGTTATTGATGTTCCACTCTACTTCATATAAAAGATTAGAATGATGGCCAAGAGCGATAACATTTCATGGACTAGAGAAATATTTTCAACTGGAGAATTGTTTTCAAAGATCGATCTTATAAATTTAAAACGACAGAGGCACTGGCTTCTCGGTCAATAAATGCCAAATGTTTTACTATAAGGATTTATTATCATATACATTATGAAAAGTCAGACGAGTGTCCCAATCTTTGTTATTATAAAGTTTTACTGTGGTAACTTAAGTCTCTCTTCAGACGTCTGTTAATTCGGATTAAGATTCCCCGGTGAATAAAGTAAAAATTGACACGGAAGAACACAGAAGAATAAGGCATCTGAAAGAACAAGCGTATATGCTAGTCTATGACTGCCTCATAAACAGGCCTAGCACACTCAGACACACACACACACACACACACACACACATATATATATATATTTATGGGTTTAGGAAAATAAAATAACTAAATATAAGCAACTGTATACGCGCGTGCTGGCTTGTATGTATCAGATTTTGCCAAGAGGTGTAAAGATAATTTGGCTCGATGTGGTTAGACAGAGCCAAGGTATATATATATATATATAATTAGGCCTTGTGCCACCTTTGACTGCATGGGGTAGATAACGTCTAGCTGAGATCTGTTAGACAGCCCTTAGCTCTTTTTAAACTCTCTGCCTCTTAAAGTGCTTCTGCCTATGTCATTCCATAAGCGGCTTGCTTATAAATAGAATTGCTTATAACCATTTTTTAGTCCTGACCACTCGAGATGCAACCGCATCGAAACAAGACTGCATCTTTGTAGCGAGCAAACTGTTTTTGTCCGGATGTAAAATTATAATAAATAATTATAGCTCTACTCTTTGTATTGAGCCCACTTTTGAACTAATGCTGTGAACGTCATAATTTATATTATTTTCGTTCTTTCACATTACATTCCGGTATATATATATATATATATATATATATATATATATATATATATATATATATATATATATATATATATATATGGAATATACATATGTGTGTAATATAATACAAATTATAAGTATAACTTTATGAAGTCTTATTTAACTCAATCAGTTCTAGTGTTTATTTCATTGTAATGAATGATTACAAGCGACAGGGTGGGATGGAATGTGCTTATTTTATTGTCACAGTATGTGTAAGTTTAAAGATGTAAGTCTCTGTATATTACGATTTTGGATGTTTTTTTTTTGCTTTTCTCCTCCCAAATTTTCCTAATTTTATGTATGTTTCGAACATCACTAGAGGGGTGACTTCTTAATAATTGGCGAGGCCGTTGGGAAGGGAAGATTATACCACGTGTAAATGAAATTAGGTTTAGTGAACAGTTCGAAGTTACAACAGACCGTGACGAAATGTTTCACCGTTCTGATCTTGTACAACTTATTGATTATGCCAACTAATACACACTTTTCCAGAAACCGTAATTAAAGTCTGTCCAGCATAGTTACAGTATAAACTACAGCTTGTGCAGTCATTTACTTCAGGGCTTTGTTAGCCCCAACACTAAGCAGGCAAGTATATCTGGATACGAGAGGCCAGCTATACAGATCTCAAATAAATCATGTCGTACTTCCGGTTTCACATTTTTCTTGCTTTTCTCCTTTGTCAAAATAAATATACAGCTACATTTAACAATGGAACATCTGTTATGTTTACAATAAGAAGTAAAAGCTTTCAACGAATACTTTCTATTGTCATCGATAATCAAGTGGTAAACAATGATAAACACAAAATACAATAACAATATTATCACCAGATACCTTAAATCCCCGTTTTGTTAGAACGTTGCGTAAACAAAAAAGATTAATCTTACTAAGAAATAACATTGTTAACGCTATCAGAAATGTGCACAGACTACGTGAGAAAAGTCAATATTCTTTGAGAATATCAGCGTGAAACAATGCGATTAAAAAAAAGAAGACAAATTCAGAATGAAATAAAATCCTACGGCTTAGATCATTGTTTCTTAAACTTTTCATCTTTGGCACCTCTTTTCAGATATTTACACGTGCCGATGTCATTTTAAAATTACACTGATAAATGGGAGAGGTCTAAGCGAGCAATATCAATGTCACGCGTTCACCTATAGGTATCAGCTATTTTGGAGACACCGCGCCTGATCATCGAAGCAAACGGACTTTGGATAAGAGGTTTGGTGCATTTATGTTTACATAATTGTGACACGTATAAAAATTTAAATATATGGAGAAAAAGATGAATAAATGCGTCTATAAAATATTGCAACTTAAAACATTCTGTTTTCAAAGGTTTACTACAAATGCGATCATTTTTAATGGCGTAACACTTATGCATGTTATCGATCATAACTCTACTTTATTTACTTTATTTCTTTATCAGTGACTTGACCTTTCGTAAACAGGTAGTTTCCTGTTTCTTTTTCTTCACGAATGTCAATAGTCATTCGCCTTGATTGGTTGTCACAAATAAAATAAAATAAAAAAAAAACAAGATCGCACGATCTACCCTGTTGTTCCCAACAGTTTGTAGCACATGGCCTACTTTGAACCTAGAATTTTTCTGTGACCCATGAAATTATTATTGTGTAAAAATTTATTTCCATTTTGTGGCCCCTAATGTGTGGCCCATATGTTAGTGTTGGCTCAGCAAAAATAATAAAGTTTCTTTGACCCAACTGAAATTTGATATCGCCCATTTTGGCTATTTGTCGATAGATTGGGAAATTCTGTGTCAATCCTTGGTTCAGTAAGGAGAAATGTGACGAATTCCCACTTTTCCCAGACATATTTAGAGGAAAATTTGAATTTTATAAACAAGACCGGAACATTTCGTACCAATAGCCATTATGCTAACCGCACCTAGGAATGAAATAATCTTATTTAAATTATTCAAATGATCGTGTTGCCCTAGAAAATTATATCATCACCTAGCTCACAAAAAAAACCTCCTGACATAAAGACACGGTTTCCAATATTAAGAGTTATTAGTTTCACCAAAACCTATTCTGGCATATGTCACAAAATGATACGTGATTATCGGATAAATTTATTTCTCGTTAATAAACTTTCTTCGTTAACATTTCCGTTGAAAACATTCAGTGTTAATTTGGACAGCACTCAAGACACGCCAATTTTTGTAAGTAAATCATTCTTCACTCGTCGTCACATAACCATAGACAATCACTGCAAAAGTCGAACTTGTGATCAGTGATCTGTTTGACATATACGCTGAATATCGTCCTCCAACAAGTCGCCGAGACGATGATTCCTTTCCTCACTGAGAACACGATGTTACGCTTAAGTACTCTAAATATTATTAGACTATGTTTGTTAAATTCAAGTTCTGTCTCGTCGTTAAAAAAATGTATAGCTTTTTATTTTCCATCTTGCACTAAACTACTGATAATATATTAACTTATAACCTATTAATCGTTAAGTTGAGTCAGATTTATGGAGATTTTTGGAGAAAAGATTATAATAATGACTGTATCTTCCAAACTACAATCATACATAGCATTTGAAGTACACCAAATCCGACAAAGTCTCACAAAGATAAAACGCTACAATCTACCCCAAAAGCTCAGCTCGATCGTAGAAATTGGACATGCCGTTCCTATATTTGGTTGGGGGTTATTATTTATGCAGCAATCTTAAAGCGCAGTGATACAATAAATGCACATTTATACGTCCAGCCGCTGCAACGTGTCCATAAATGTTTCGTTGAAAGCGCACTATACTCGTTAGTGTGAAAACAGCATATAGTAAGAAATAATATAAGAAAAAAAATGAAAGTCTGTTGCACTATTCTGCTCCACCCACCCCGTTCATCCAACTTTTCACCAAGTAGTTATAACATTTTTCGATCGCTTCAAAATATTTTAATGAAGAAAGTTTCTTTTATGAAAGCCAAACTCAAGAGTTACTCGGAAACTTTTTCACCTCAAAACCAGTGTAATTTAATTCAAAATAAAATTGAATAAAATTATATATTTACAATTATTTGCAATGATTTGTTGTTTCTTATTGGGCAGCCTAATAAGAGGCAACGAGTCATTGCAAATATATAATTAAATAAAAAATAATTGTACTTCATTTTTTTTTAAAGAATACTATTAATAAACAAAAAATAGAAACTCAGCCTCAAATTTTGACACTATACTCTTTGTACAGCGTGGTCCGAAAGTCTTGTCACCTTAACATAATATAATTTTCTATTTTACGCCTTCTGGGGTATTATCAAGGAGAGACTTTCACATGAAGGATACCAGAATACCTATCAGTTGAAGGACTCTGCAACAATCAATAAAGTACGACTTCGTAAAATATCACACATGATATGGCGTCGCATTATTTTGTGCCACGATAATGATGGTGTTCATACAGACCTTCTTGATGTGTAACAGCGTCAATGAAAGTGAATTAACGGAATTCAGTACATGTACTTTGTATTACTCTATTACTTGTTCTTTTATTATTCTCATTACTTTTTGGTAAGCGGTGACACGTCTTTCGGACCATCCTGTACAGTAATAATTTTGATTTAATTTACCAAAAAAATATAAGCAATAATATTTTATTACTCTTTCTAAAAGTAACTCTTACAAAATACATTTTATGTCATAATATGAGGGTTAATGCATCAAGGTTAATTTCGGTTATTAAGCCACATCCCTTTCCTAATTTTATATATTAGGATGACTCATTATTCAAATGCAACAGTTTTGTCTTAAAAGGTTAATTTAAAGAAAATTTAACAAAATGGTAAAGCTCAAATATACGTTTATGCACAAACATGCATCAGATGACCCTCAGTACAGCTCTGGTTTCAGGGTATAGCACCATAGCCTCTAACCAAAAGCGATTATCCTTCTCACAAGGCGTGGTAATGCAAGGGCAAAAGCAACCGACTTCTATATTTTCTCTTGAATTCAAAAATATCTAGTCAATAATCACGGTACCAGTTGCCAGAAAAAGAAGCGTTTATTCAATAAGATTTTAATTAACTGAAAAGTTTGCAAGATGAAGATGCTAAGCGATTGAAATTAATCGCGAATATAGTGCCATTTGTCAGTTTTGAAACTTCCAGCATGTGGTTCTACAGAAGTATGAGTGAACTATGACGGAACACCACCCTCAGATTTAAATTTTCATCCCCTGGTATTCCAAAGCGGTCATCCATCTAGATACTGACCAGCCTTAACTTCGATGATCGTACAGAAAGGGGTGTTTCAACGTGACTGGACTGTAAACCTACAAGAAGCTGTGGACATCCTTGATCGCGGTTCATAAAAGATTACCTGATACAATATTTACGTATTTTTATTGCATAACTGATTAAACCTAAATGTTTCAGTCTAGTAATTTATGAACAAATGTGTATTAAACAATAATGTCGCAGAATAATCTATAGAACAACAGCTGTAATTTTCTAAAGCTGTTGCTAATTACGTCAGTTCGTGACAGATTTTTTTTTGCGTTCACGTAAAAATGTTTTAACAAAAAAAAAATAATTTGTTTCTAAGCGCTTTTTGAGTCAAAAACAGTTGGGTTCTATCGGGCTGCATCAGCTGAGCGATTGATAAGAGCATTGTTGGTGTATTTGGGTTTCATTTTGATCTGTAATGACGTCAACAGTGATCACAGCATGTTACTACATAATTTGCTAATCGAAACAGGTGGTTTATAAACTCTCTTAAGTGTACAGGTGAGCGAATTCGCGCCCACATCTTATATGACTTCTCATATATATGGAGGTGTAACAGACAGAGATTCGAACAATCATTTACTAATGTTTTGTTTTTGACCTTTACAAAAAGCACAAATTCACACATAAATGCACACGTGTTGCCTGCATACGCATGGAATATTCACACATGCGCATCTCTCTCTCTGCATATATATATATATATATATATATATATATATATATATATATTCTAAAGAAATGATAGACTTTTATTTCTTAATCCAACAGATTTTATTCCTTAACGCTTATTTATAGTGGATTTAGGTAGAGGCACCGTTTATTTCTTAACTGTATATTTATTTATTTTAGTCTATTATACTGAATATTCGAGAAATCTTATTAAAATATACGCAGGATTCAGACAGGTGAAAGCTTCATTACATTTGATGTCATCTTCAGCATCTCGACTAGCGTGGAGTAACGAATAGCCGTTAGGGCTGAAGAACCGGAGAGCCGATTTCGAGTTCCACTCGAGTTTATTCACTTACATGCTAATACCAGTGTGAATCTTACAAACAGCCTTTCTTGACTAGAGGAAAGACATCTTTGAATTCAAAACCTAGGGAGTGTCGTTTGCGAAACTCTTTATCTCTATAATCAAATTATATGTGAGGCTCTATGTTTAGTTATAAAAAAACTGAGCTGCTGGATCCACAAAAACTTTAGGAGACGCCTCTCTCTCTCTACATATATATATATATATATATATATATATACATACACGCAGGATGATTCAAAATTAATTCCCTATTTTATCTACGTGGGCTCTCCCGTCTTGTAAAATTTATGGTTAGACGGGAGAGTCCATCATACATAAAATAGGGAGTTTTATTAACTCAGAAATGGATTATATCTATCTATCTATCTATACGTTTCTCAACCCTTTTCAGGCTATTTAAATCGAGAAAATATTCTTTTATATTGTAAGAATTTTTTGTGAAATTTTAATGGTTTAGTGATATGTGTCTTACTATTTAACCCATAGTTTGTGAGAGATGACGTGGATTAATAGTTTTCCCCAGAGTATTTGCACGTAGGGTGAATACAACGAAACAACGAGATTTGTAACTGGAGTAACAATTCCTTGTCATTATCTATTACACAATCCATCATCCAAACTTGCTCCACATGGTATTCCCAAGCAGGCACCCATCTCAGTACTGACCAGATCGACGTTGCTTAAATTTTAAAATAGTCTATGTTCAACAATATACACACACATTTTATAATAAAATGGAAGAAGAGAAAGGATGAGGCAAAAGAAGTGTTACTCAGTTCAAAGTAATGGATGAAGTCCGATAATTATTTATTATAATGTATAAACAGAAAATATAATAAATAATTGTCGGACTTCATCCATTTTACAATATATTGTCATTGTTTACGTTGAGAAGATATGATCGTTCGGGAAAATTGTTGAAAATTTGTTGTTTAAAAACATTAATTTGGAATTGTATCAATTAAATTAACGTATAGTTATTTTAATTGATACAATTAATTTAAGTAAATGATCTGTTTTTAATATGCTTTCTCAACAGGAATCGAATTTAGCTATAGAGAGCCTCTGGTTAATAAGATCCAAATTAATATTTAAAAATGTTCGATTCCTGTTGGAGAACTCATATTTATGTATTAACAAACACTATTTAGAAAAATATGTCAAATTGGAAAAAAAAAAAGTTTTATGACGAGTTTCATCCGTTAGAATTTCATCGAACTGGGCTTTGTTGATGCTTTCATATCTAACCATGCGCACGAAATGAGAGACGCTGGTAGTTTCCAAAATTTTGAAAGAATATTTTTGAAAGAATTTTTTTAATCAATCAAAATTCACATACATTCTTTTTATTTTTCTCTTCATAACCTTTGTCCGTGACTATCCCAAATTGGGACAGTAGAAAATCTACCAAGAATGGTAATATATTGTAAGAGCCTTAACGCAAATATACCATGGCTGAACTAGCGATCAAGGCAGTTTCCAGACATTTTCGTCTTAGTGAATTATTTTGTTTTTTAATCAAATTAGCATTCCCGATGTGGTCAGTTTCGTTACGGTGAACAACCAATGCGTTTGTGCATTCTTTATAAATGTCGCATTTGTGTTCATTCATCTTTTATAAACATGTTGCGGTTGCTCTTGTGCATTAATTCTGCAGTTGATAGATAATTTTCTCCTTCAACTTTTGGCTTGGTTTGATTTTTATTAAGTAGCTTTGATTGTTTTAGGTGGAGTTGTGACAAATTTTCACTTATAGTTGTGACAGACTTTGTGGGTAGAAAAATATATTTGTTTGATTTGCTGGGTGTCATGAAGGGCAGTTTTTCTATTTAAAAATATTTCATGGACCGTTTGTTTCCTATTGAAAATGTAATAGTTAGGGTCTTGAACGTATTTTCAATATATTTCTCCTCTTCGAAAAAGTATTCTTTATAAATATTCTTCCAAAAATTTTGAAACTACCATCGTTTCATGCGTATGTGTAGACGTTGCAGTGTCAATAAAGCCTAGTCTGATGAAATCATAACGGATGAAACACGTCACGAAAACTGTTTTTGCCAATTTGTCATACTATCTATCTATCTATCTATCTATATATATATATATATATATATATATATATATATATATATATATATATAGGGTGAAATGGGTAAATTATCATGTTATATTTTTAATTTTGCGTTTCCACATTATTTTTTTTTTATTTTGTCGTCTACACAAAATAGTAGGCTCAATTAGGTACCGTCTGTGAAAAGATACCATCATCACAGAATTCACTGCGCCAGAAATTTGGAAACGTCATGCTGTACTGCTTGGCATTCGTGTCGGAAGCTCCAATACGAATATTTCAGCTTGGGTTTATCTCTGAGGAGAGTCCAGATGATTTCGAAAGGGTTTGGCTGAGTCTAATGGTGATTACCAAGGTACGGCATTTCGGAATCTCACTCTAATGGTTCTGGAAAAAGAAGAACACCCGAATTTGGTATCAGACTGAACACGGAGGCCTACATCAAGTGCTTTGACGAAGTAGTGCTGCCCTGTGTTATGAGGATGGCTGCTTGAAGACCCTATGTCAGCCAAAAGGACACTGCACACTGCTACACAAGCAAGTGAACACAGTTATGGATGTCAGACAATTTCTACGGCACCCTATATCTCCATAGACTGCAATCCCCTTAATTCAACGAAAGAAATAGAGAAACAGTGAGTGAAAGAGAGAGAAAGAGAGAGAGAGAGAGAGAGAGAGAGAGAGAGAGAGAGAGTGAGAGAGGGATTTTGTGTGTGAGTTTGTAAGTGTGTGTAAGAGTATGTATCAGGCCATAACAGCGATGGCACAGATGGGCGGATTTGTGCAATGACTAGAATGTTGCTTGTATAAAAACAATGCTAAATATACTAATTCGATAGGCATACAATGATAATATTTGAAATTGCACAAATGCTTAGCATTTTTTTCAAAATTGTTATCTGCTTTCAAGGCCTTAAATGAATCACTTTTTGTGCTCATTTACAAAAGATTTTCTTCATGGAAAAGTAGATGCTATAGTCCTAGTAATATAATTTCTCTGTTTATCTTTTTGTCATGTCTGCATGAAAAAGTTATGCTTCAGTTAACGGTTGTAGGGATTAGGCACACGTCTTGTCCCCTGACATATTTTGTGTCCGTTTAAAGGCAAGGCTTCGTATTACAAAAAAAAAATAATTCCCGCTCGTCAGATATTTCCCTTAACATGAGAAGTGTCCGCAGTTTATCATAAACTGAGTTTTTTTTTCTTTGGCATTGTTTAGAAACATTGGATATTGGAGAACTAAAAACACGGTTAATAGATACTCATACATTGCCACTTTGATGCTTTATTTAGGTTATAGTTGAAATGTATAGTAGAACATTATTATGGACAATTTTTTTAGAAAAAAAAATGCGTTATTGCATTCGTTGAATTTTCTGTTTTTCACCGGATTTCGTAGGCGTATGATAATTTTGTTGATACGTTATTCACTGTTATTTATATAATGTAAATAGAAATCTGTACATTATAAGTATAAAACAAATTAGAAAGTATTTATACTACGAAATGTTGGAATATTTATGTTAAAATCTGTCTTTATCAGTGACGAGGATCAACACACTTCTCTGTTCGCTAACACACATGGAACATATTTTCATGCTCTTCAAAGTTCTTCTACTCAGAATGGGCTATTGGTATCCTATTATTAATAACATCGCCATATGCTTTTATATCTCTCTGTATATTTTCTTTGATTTTCTAGAGTACCTTAGATGTAGCACAAGGACGAAAGTATAAGCTACCCATTGAGAATTGAACTCACTACTCAGAAGTAATTGTCCTAGCGAGACAAGCTTGTTAACCCTTGCAACACATGGAGGTGCCCAAAATATTTTTCTAAGCGTAGTTTAGATGTGTCACAAGGCTGAAAGTATGGAGCACCCAATGAGTATCAAACTCACTATTCAGTCGTAATTGATCTAGCGAGTCAAACTTGCTAACCATTACACCCCGTCGAATTTCCCTGATCTATTTATTTTGTATTGTTTCTTTCTTCTAATACCTTTATATATATTAGCAGTATCCGTGATATTTTCACGTTTTCCCTATATGAATTTTCTAAATCCTCATTCTAAGTTAATGGTGGAATAAGCTTCTTGTTGGTTTGAGCTTAGATTATTACCAACCTAAAAATCAATAATCTACTGCAAATTTTTATGAAAAAATCGTATCTGTTCATAAAATAGAGATTACAAAAAATACATATACCAATTATTCAGATATTTTCTTAATAGGAATTACTCACTTAAAACTATCAAATAATCATTTACTACGGCTTCCGAACAAAAAGGAAATACTCTTCTAACTTATGAAACAAAAAAGTATAAGTCTAGAATTCACATGTTTTTTTTTTCATTTCAGCTCCAATATTCACAGCTTTCTTATACTATAACAAAAGATTTCTACTATTGAAAACTCAAGCAAGCAATTAGAAAAAGTGTTCAGAGAAAACCCACTTCACGCTCGGCGTCAGACCCCCAATCTGCAAACATTCTTTACATCATCCAGTATACATGATTCACGACCTCACTAAGGGAATATCGCTTGCAATAAAGCCCGACACCAAGTCCGTAGACATATCATCACTGATAGCAATTTCACACTCTCTGGCAATCACATAGTATTCAGACTACCGGCTCTGAATTGTAACAGTTCAAATCTTGTATATTTGCTTCTCTGCCACAATTACAATAAAGGACATAATGTTGGAGAAACTGGAACGGAATTCCGTCTTCGATTCAGTAACAATAAAAAACCATCAAGGACAACAACAACATTTATTTCCTGTCGCTGCACACTTCAACTAACCATTTCATAGCATCGACTACATCAAATGCATCATTTTGGCGTCTCCATTCAACAGCCTAGAAGAAAGACGCAGATCGGAGTAAAGTTTATTTTCAAAATAAATTCAAACATTAAGGGATTAAAAGGGATTTAGGTTTATACAGACAGTATAATTTCCACAGGGAGACCTATAAACCAGAACATTCCTCAGAAGAGTAAGTCTCGCTTCTTTTATTATTCCTCGTATCGTAGGAAAAGAAAACAGGCGAGTTCGAAAATTCCGACATTAAAATCTAGCTATTCGTGTTTCAATTCAGTCAAAAGGTTAATATATAATAAATATCAATTTTATTGACACTGTAATTTTCATTTATGGTTTTTTATTCTTTAAATCTTATTAACCGTTTCATTAAATCTACATATTAGAAGAAGCACACATAGATCACCATTCGTTTTAAATTTATTTAATTTTTCATTTCGTTTTTCTAGATTCCATACAGTTTTCGTTTGGTTGGAGTAAGCGGGCAAAAATGGTCGATATAGGCTATTGTCCCAAGCGCTTTCAGCCACTTCATTAGCCATTTTCAAGAGAGTTGTGGTTAGATTTTGGTATTTGTTCTTCATGTTAACAACACCTAAAAAAAGCCCATGAAATTAGGAGTGTCCGAAAGCGCTTGGAACAATGAACAATATGGACTCTCTCTCTCTCGATATTGAGTCACCCCCCCACGAGGGTGTCATGTGGCACAAGGCCTTTTTAACGTGGGCATTCCGAGCCCGTGAGCTCGGCCAAAAATATGCCCATTGAACCCGTATAAACGGGTTCAGGGCCGGTTTTACCTCCCCGAAGGAGACTCCGCTCTTCGGCGGAGCATCCTTCGGGTTCCTCCCGTCCGTAGGAAGAGAGTTCAACCAAGCAGTCGGTTCAAAAAAGTTAATGACTGACTCACTCTCTCTCTCTCTCTCTCTCTCTCTCTCTCTCTCTCTATATATATATATATATATATATATATATTTATTTATTTATATATATATATATATATATATATTTAATATTTATATATATATATATATATATATATATATAAATTACTACTTCAAAATTATTAATTCAGCTATCTTTGTGATAAATACAGTATGAATTAATTCATGCTACTGATTTCATTAAATAATATATATATATATATATATATATATATATATATATATATATATATATATATATTATTAAATGAAATAATATATTTATATATGACTGACTTGAATTATTAGCATGCATTAATTAAGTATTAACTCTGAAAACCAAAGTACGGTTGAATATATAATCAAAGATTAATATCTTTTAAGTTTGAATAATTGTAAAGTAAAAGAAAAGCGTTTCGTATGCCCAAAGATAATGACACAAAAAAATTAATAGTTTCTTTTTGTGCGCTTTTTGAACTATAACTTCTTCTAATCTTTGTCGTTAAACTTTTCTTAATATAGACGAACGTCTCTAAGGATATTTTGCCCCACTTACTGTGCATAATATTTAAATTAATCCAGAAATTCATCCCATCAGTTCTTGCATCGATGCAGGTCATGGGCAACATAAAAAGTTTATATTCTAATCCTGGTAATATTTCGTCCGAAATTCAGATGATGAATTTCAATCATTATTTCGGATAAAGCTACAACGATTCTTTAATTTCAGATTTCACACCGAAACCATATTTTATACTTATTCTCTTTTAACACTAAAACATCCACTCTAACAAATAATCCTAATTGTTCTACAAGGAAACGCCCATAAAACATGATACACCCGGTTCCATGTTTTCTTGCATAGACTTTGTTCTTTCGATTGAAAGCCTCACTTTGACGTCTCCAAGCAAATTTCTTGTAATTACTCCACAATGTTTTTTTTTTATTATCTACACATAGTATATTATACCAGAATGAGATTAGTCAATATCTTTGTTTTCCAAATATTTTCTGTAGCACTTGAGCGATCATGGGTCTCCACAATTTCGTGTACTTGTATCCCTTAGTAAAGTTCACTCTTTTTGCTATATTTAATAATCCCTGTTTTGCTAATCATTTATGGCAATCTCGTTGTTTGAAATGCGTTACTTTCCTCTGTCCCACTTGCCTTGATTATATGCTGAGAGTGTCAAATATTTTATGCCCTCTTTCTTCATTCAGTGCGCAAGCTATCAAAGGACTAAAAAATTGATTTTGTGACGTCGGCATGCCGTTTATTTGATTAACGCACACCTTTTCTAATAGTATTTATTGTTATTTTCACTATTAAATTATTCTTGAGACCTTTAGTGTTAATATTCGAGTAATTTTCTTAGAAGAATACGTTAATATCTTGATGGGAGTTTGTGTTTCTTATCTCTATTTGCAGCAGTATTTTCTCTTGAAGTTTAGAATGATATTTCAAACAGTTGATATGGAAATAGCAAATTGTTTATAACTGACTACATATCCACTGCCTGATTTGTAGGCCGGAATAATATTGGTTCTAATTTCCAAATTATACTCAGCTGCTTTCACTATTATCCTTTTTATCCATATATAATTCTGGTTAATGGAAATGTTCCAGACGTTTTTCTGTCTGAGGATCTTAATAATTACAGAATAACTGAAATTATCAAAAACGATTTCTGTCTTAAGAAAGAAACAGAAATACATTAATATTCATTATTGAATATTCAACCTTCATGCATGAAAATGTTTTCCTGATATTAATTATGGATATTATTATATTTTTATATTGTTAAATCTATATTGTAAATTTTTTATTTCTGCATGAATACACACCCACCATTGATAATTTTTCTATACTAAAACGAAGAGTCAACTGCAGCAGTATTAAAAATTTTACGTTCCAGAAACTAACACGGTAGCAATAATTTTGATCTTCACTTAGTTTAACATGGAAGAAAGCTTAATAAGGTTAAATGAAGCAGAAAAAATGTGCTTCACCAAACTTACTATTGAAAGGTTTCTTATAACCAACTTCGATGTCTCAGAATTTCATCCTTAGCGGTAGAGCGGCCGCTGACATAAATGACTCTTGCTTGATTTATGGAATTTTTTTTTTCGAACATTTCTCTAATCATATTTTATTTTTCTTCTAACAGTGTATGTTAGCAACTGATATTTCGAATTTGCTTACGCTTAGAAAGTATGAAAATGGCTAATATTTCTTCCAAACTTTGCTTTTGTGAAAAGGATAATGATATTTCTTAAATTTATCTATTCCCATTGGGAAAACTAGCGAATTTGAACATTCTCGTCCAGGCAAAGTAGGAACAAACCGACATATGATTAAAATCTAGCATTTATTTATTCTATGATTACACAAGAGAGACCACAGAAAATTGAGAAGTGAGTAGTTTTTTTATTTTTTTTATTTTGCTATTTACGCTTATACTGTAAATTAATTCCACGAATCATCTCGCAAATATAGTCTATCGTGATGTTTCAATACACGATGCTTTGTATCGGCTTTCAAAATCTATTATTTCCAAGTGAAAGCGCTCACCTTACTCCTTATGATTACGCTGCCATGGATTTTGAGTGACATCCTGCAGTCTATTTTATCGTCGATCTTCACCAGTGTCTCAACAGATTCAACATAGTTTTCGGCCTTGTGATTCTTCGAAACACTGAAACACTGTTTTCACTCTCCTAGTGAGCTTCTGGGGGAAACCCTTGCACTCCATAATCTTCTTTATTTTTTGTCCGATGAAGACACTGACTTTAATTTTGCCCCAGACTCATTAGGAAAGAAGTCTTGAAGGTACATGAATCTGAAAAAATTGTTCCATAAGACCCAAATGTAAGTGTAGTGGAGGAAATAATATTTTCCTGGGATCTAATATTGGCTTTCATTTGACGTTGTTCTCCCCAACACTGGACAGTCCAGCCTCTGGTAGTATAATCAATCAAAAGTGATCTCCCCTTGTTTTGTTACTTTCCTCTTTGAGCGAGCTATTTCTGTTTTCTGGCACTATGAAACTATATTCTCAGTTGGATAAACTTTCTTAAAGCCTACACCTGCGTACTTTTGTCATCACCCTTTTGTGTCCCAGCTGTCACAAAGGAAATGGTAACACGAAAACTTGGTAAATCCGCCTTGGAGACCTATCAGAAATGCCCTTATTTTAAAGTCTCCGATACCCTCCCAAGCGTATTCATCATATTTCAAGGCATCTAGTACGATCTATGCATTGCTGTATTTCTCGTTCAGCTGCACCGAGGGAGCCAGGGGAAGATATATATATATATGTTCCTTTATGAAGCAACCCGGCTTTGAGGCTTGTGGATGAGCTATCGATGATGTGACGCCATTCGTTGATGTTCTGATGCAATTCCAATTGCTTCCAAAAAACTGGTCACCTTGTGGCAGAGTTAAAACGTATATGGCGAGTCAATAATATTGAAAAGAAAAACACTGGCGACGTTTTCCAGACATGCGATTTGCACAGTTACATCTAAAAAAAAAATCACTGCTTGAGTCTCGACGTCAAAAGCACGGCATTGGACTACTTTTTTTTTTTTCAGTGAGGATCACCCTTTAGATGCCCCGGGGGTCACTCCAGGTAAAGACTAAGGACCTTGATCAGGTCATTGAGTTTTTTTTTATTTGCGATAGCATGCTTTTCTCTCCTCAGTTGCGTTTCTTTAATATGGATCATTGACTACATCCTTTTCTGAATTGCTGTTCTCGTCTGAACTTGGCTGCTCTCTCTTTGGAGGGGTGAGTTCGGTGATCTCATGGCATTGTGGCACTGGAGAAATGGGTAGCAGACGGTCTGGATATATAATAGCAGGCGCATTCTTGACACCTCAATGTTTGGAAAAGTCCACCATGCAGAAGAAGCAATTTCTTGAGTAGTAAATTTGTTCACTCCAAGTTAGTGGGTTTACAAAATCCATTGTTTTTTTCGTCTCTGTAACATCCTACAAAAGTGAAAATAAAAATATGAGTATAAAAATATAATTATATTTCACACAGTGTTATTGAAAATTCTATAATATAACATTTTTGATTTTAGGGATTTGTAAAAATCGTGCGCTTATATGTAAAAATTCTGACTTTGGACCCAAATTAATGTAGAAAATGTCACAAACATATGGAAGCTTGAATATTGAACATCTTAATAATCCGTATTTGATCATATATAAGAAACATCCATGATAATGTGGTCACTAAAGCGCGATTGTTGAAACATATTTACTACATATTTTAATAAGACTCGTTTAAAAAATATAAAAGTAAAATATTTAAATGAAAGAAATCCAAATTTTCATATTACCAAACAAATCTTTCCACCTTACATTCTATAGTTATTTTGCAGAGTTCACATTTGAAATGAGGTACCCAGGTTTTGTCTTGATCCATGACAGGCGAGCACAAATATGCCTTGAAGGCCTCACACATTTTAGCAGATGTTTTCACAGATTATTTTTACGCTCCGGTCTTGATAATTCCGACAGACATAGTAAAATGAGTTTGCTGGATGCTTACAACATCTTGATGCTATATGTGACAAATGCTTCTATCAACGAGGAAATACCTGCACTTGAACAAATAAATGTAAAATTGTTGAGCTTACGTACCCTAGGCTTTCATAACGTTTTAGAAATTCTGAAAACTATTAGAAAGTTCTCAAAATTTTATAAAACCTCTAGAAAGATCTAGAAAATACTCCTTCATCAATTAAGCGAGGAATTTGTCTGGAATGTAATGGAAAATAGGTTAGTTTCAAAACATCGATGATACGATACATCTATGGATACTTTATAAGCATTTGTATTCATTAATGCCAATATAAGGATTTTTTCAAATGAACACGCCTCACATTTGTGAAATGAATACAAAAGGTTTCTTTAAAAAAAGCAGCACAAACTAAATGCATTAATTGCTCACTGTAACGAGCCTGACCTTAATTTTGATTTTAAAAATGCTACTCTAATTAAAGAGAAAGCAAATCGGATACACTCTATACCCAAAACATATATTGAAAAATACAAATAAGAATTACTCAAAAACTTACGACAAATGTTCTGAAGATAGCTAAACGTTTTATATGAAAAACTGGAAAAAAAATCTCAATTATGTTAGTGTTTTTGGATATTAAACAAATTGTGGGATGGACAATTATCCCATGCTGTTACACGATTTGGACAATAATATATACATACAGTCATACACACACATACACACATACATATATATATATATATATATATATATATATATATATATATATATATACATAATTAAAATTTCAAAATTAAGTAAAATATATCTGTAAAAGAACAATATTAATAAAGACAAAAGGAAATCTTAGCCGACTCGTTTTTCGTACTCTGATTGATTTTATCAAAGATTTTGTTATACAATCATTATTCATTAAGTGGTTATTTAGTTCTTCAGTTTTTTTTTAATGTAAAAAAGATGCTTCAAAAATATTCATCTGGTCAACTGAAAAGACTAGGTAAATTATAGAGAACGCTAAGTGATTTAATTTAATATCTAATTAACGAAAGTGAGTAAATGAGGTTTAATTTATATATATATATATATATATATATATATATATATATATATATATATATATTACGATAAACGTGCAATCAATTTACAAATACATGAATTATTCACATAAAAACTAATGCAAAGGTTAATGATTTAAATGGCGAGACATCCATCATCGCAAACAATTCAAATAATATACAAAAACCTCCGAATCCGTTATGAATGAAATGATCCTTGTTTATATAAATTTCTGCCGTATTAGTTCTTATTTTTTACTACAAGCTTTTGTCTGTTCCTACAACATCTTCAGGTATAGAATAGATGTTGTTCTTGTTTTTTCTCTTAGTAATAAGAGGACAACGAAAATATATGTATTGTTGTATCCGAAAATGCTATTGGAAATGAGTTGTTGTTTTTGGAGCGCGCAGTAGCAACGCTGAGTTTGATTTAAAATTTTTAAAGGTTGTGCGTTCATATCAAATATGGTGATGAACAAATTTTTTACTGGTAAATTTTTCTGTCAAAGTGGCATGAACTATATTGTTCAATAATTACAGTAATGTCGCACTTATTATCCAAAAGTCGCACTTGGATCAGTTATTTATTACTAAGAGAAAAAACAAGAACAACATCTATTCTATACCTGAAGATGTCTGTAGGAACAGACGAAAGATTGTAGTAAAAATAAGAACTAATACGGCAGAAATTTATATAAACAAGGGTCATTTCATTCATAACGGATTCGGAGGTTTTTGTATATTATTTGAATTGTTTGCGATGATGGATGTCTCGCCATTTAAATCATTAACCTTTGCATTAGTTTTTGTGTGAATAATTCATGTATATATATATATATATATATATATATATATATATATATATATGTGTGTGTGTGTGTGTGTGTGTGTGTGTGTGTGTGTGTGTTGTTTGAGTGTGTGTGTGCGCACGCGTGTGCGCGCGTAAACTGATCTTAAATTAGTTATAATCTAATTTCAATAAAGACACAGGTGAAGTAAATACCAATCGTTCTGTCGCTTAACCTGATTCACGTTCTGTCTCGCTAATAAAGATTTTGTTTAAATAAAATCATTTTATATTATTTAACGTTACTCACTAATATGCCCGCACAAACTCTCTCACACAAACACCAAGGTGCCAATCAATCAACACATTAATAAGCAGCATGAGAATCATCGTAACATCAGACAGCTACTCACAAATATCAAATTACTAGTAAAATCAAATAGTAATAACAGTGGCAGTAGAGACTTTTGGGGTTATTGACCTTCGTCCGAAAGGCTAGCGGGATTGCACCTCGATTAACGGACGAAATTCGAGAAAGGGAGTGGCTCTTGCAGCGTATCTCACTGGCGATGCTCGAGGTAATGCTTTCCGTATCAATGTGTATCGCAGAGGATAACAAAAAAAAACTGATTTTGTAACAATATAATAGACTCCTTATGCTTGAAGCAATACGCATAAAAAGCAAACATCACTAAATTAATAACAATTATAAATATATATAATTAAAAATAAAACTCTCTTCACACCTCGTTTACGTCACAACATTCTTTGGCTACGTCACAACAATCTTTATCAACGTCATTATATTCAGTCGTTCTACAAATCTCACCTACCGCCTCTACATATCACTCTGATGATGACTTAAGAAAAACGAAACTTTGAACCTTATTTCTTGTACTTTTCTTCTGAAATGAACTCTGGATAATCTCTGACGGAATTTCCTCCTTGGCTGAGAAGGATGGTTCATAATTCGGAAAAGCCGATCATTAAAATTAATCAACATGCCTTTTGTATTTAACTGTAAATTACATTTCTTAAAGAATATTTGCTGCCTAAATACACAGAACATATTTATGTATGTATTGCATCTATGTGAGTGTAGGTGCATATTAATGTGGTTAATGTTATTGTTTAGAAAGCATTCATACATTGAAAATTATTGCTCCTGAAACATATGCATGACATATAATAATAATGTTGCCAGCTGAATTCGTGTTTATCCCGGCAAGAGGAAGAAATGAATTTTTTCTTGCCGGGATAAACACGGATTAGCATGTAGCCAAGACGAATTTCACTGGGATTTTGATATCAGAGCTTCTGTTTTGTTGCTCCTTCCTTTGACGACATAGTCGAAACCGGCTCTCCAAAATGTCATTAATTCTTGTGGCCCTTAGAAGATTTTCTCATTTTACTAAAGCTGATACTCCCTTGTGTTGTCTCTATTCATACAAGCTCGTCAAGTAGGTGGCTCGCTGCCTTTCCCAATCTTTCTTGTCCTCTTTCCTCATTGACTGTGCTAGTAATTTATTATGATTTTAAGCTTGAATGTTTTTTTTTGTGGACATTTCCATTTAGAGTTCCTCTGTATTTATTTGATCTGTCAACAGAATTCAAAATATCCTTCTCTAGAACAATACTGCTTCAGTTTTCCTTGTTTCTAACGTAATTTTTCTTTTTCTTAGCACTTTGCTTTGCTTTTGGAAGGCATCATTCGCTTGTCAAATGCGTCTTTAGATTTTGGTGTCATATTTTACATCTTCTGTTGAAACGGGTCCCAGATATTCAAACTTCTGTACTTTATGATGACATATTTAATTTGTATCTCGCGTTTTGGGATTTTTCTCTTGTTGATGACCATGCTTTCTGTCTTCTTGAGTTGGTGCTTTGATCTTTTTTATTGCTTTCTTTTACCAAGCTGTCTAGGAGATCCTTTAGTTTTCTTTGATGATCTCCATCAATATTGTTATATGTGCACATTATATTAAGATTGCACCTACAGATAATTAATCCTGACAGGATATCCAATTTCCTATCTTAGTCGTAGAAATTGAATAAATCTGGGGAAAGAGATATCTTTGTCTTACGCCACTTTATATTTTTTGTAAATATTCATTTTTATCAGTTAGTTTCAATCCATGCTGCTTGTATAGGAAATCCAGTTGTTTAATAAATACATGTGCCGCCTGGAAAAGTTATATAGTGGGAAGTTTTTAGTTTTTAAAATTAGTTTATTTATAATTTTTCAATTTATAAATTAAATTAGTGGTTGAAATTAACGTGAGAGTCTGTTTTAAACTGATATTAAATTTGAAAAACCGATTAAATAAAGAACAATTAGGGAACATTTATAAATTTAACATATTTCGTTATTTATTTAGTCTCATAAAATGGTTTGGTTTGGTTTGGTTTACGGCATATCAACTTTGGGTTATTTAATGCCCACAACATTTTTATTGAGGGTAATATTTTTTTCAAAAATGTATTGCTGGCAATATATTCTTTTTCAAAAATGTATTGCTGGCAATATATTTTTTTGTTCAAACATTTATTGCTGGCAATATATATTTTTTTTTTTTCAAAAATGTATTACTGGCAATATTTTTTTTTTTCATTAATGTATTACTGGCAATATATTTTTTTTCAAAAATGTATTACTGGCAATATATTTTTTTCAAAAATGTATTACTGGCAATATATTTTTTTTCATTAATGTATTACTGGCAATATATTTTTTTTTTCAAAAATGTATTGCTGGCAATATATCTTTTTTCAAAAATTACTGTACATTTTTTTCAAAAAATTATTGGCATTTTTTTTTTTCAAAATGTATTACTGGCAATATTTTTTTTCATTAAAATGTATTACTTTTTTTCAATATATGTTTTTTCATTAACGTATTACTGGCAATATATTTTTTTTCATTAATGTATTACTGGCAATATATTTTTTTCATTAATGTATTACTGGCAATATATTTTTTTTCAAAAATGTATTACTGGCAATATTTTTTTTTGAAAAATGTATTACTGGCAATATATTTTTTTTTCAAAAATGTATTACTGGCAATATATTTTTTTTTCAAAAATGTATTACTGGCAATATATTTTTTTTCAAAAACGTATTACTGGAAATATATTTTTTTCAAAAGTTTATTGCCGATATTTTCTTTAGAAAAATGTATTGCTGGTACTAAAACCTATTTTTACCCCTTTCATCCCAGTTTGGCGATTAACTATTTGCTCATAGCTAGGAATCTAACAGATGCTCCTCAAAACCTCCTGATCCTCCTTGCTGTCAGACGTAGTATATCATCTTAAGCAGAACGCCGGTGCAGTTTATCATCAAACCCACGACGGTCATAAAATGGAAGTGGAATGGCATAGAGTTGATTAAAGAATTAAAAATTATTTTGCTTTGTTTTCAATGCTTGTTCAGACGTCGTGTATTCATTCTATGATATACACATCCTTCATTTTATTCATTTAGGGCATTTTACGCCATCTTACAATCGGGGTTTATGGTTACGTTCAACACAGAATAGTGCAATGGCTTGCTGATTACTTTTGCACATGTTGAGGTTACCCCGTCCTTCCTATCAGAGGTAGATTTGTTTTTGAAGTTACCTTCTTCTAGCCTGTGCCTAAAGTGGCAGGACCCAGGTGGTGTGAATTCAGATTTTCCTTCTCTTAGACTGGCGTCCACCCATGACTATAGAACCCAGTCTCCTCTTTCTATTTTGCCCATAGCTGGTGTGGAAAAGAGATGGATTCATACCTTTCCGAAGAATATTAGAGCGTAATGGAATTTAATGAACTCGACTGGAAAACGAACTCGGCTCTCTGATTCCTCAATCCCAAGCGCTAACCATCACTTCACCGAGTTTGCATGATACACACATAAAATGTTCTTTTTCTTCATATATATTTATTTCTATCTATTCCCATGACTTTTTTTTTTCATCAGTGTGAATCTATCTTTGTATTTCCTTTGTAAATTAATGCTTTCATCTTACTCATTATTTTACTTTCGGGTTTGGCTCTATTCTTTCTTTGCCTTTGTATTAATTTTTAAGTCCATCTCTAGAAAGGTTTGAACGCAAGGTTTGAAGTAATTTGACTTCCTAATTCTGATGAATGTTTGAAATGCCAGATCTTTTTTGAAGAAATTTCTTTTCATGTTCTTTACTATCTGTCAGGCAGTTTTTGCTTAGTCGGATATTTAATAACCTTTTCCTTTCCGTGTAGAACGCCAAACAAACTCGAATATACAGAGCTGGCATAACGTGTATGATTAATTGGCATTGCAAAATCAATACCTTTGTTAGGTGATTTGCAAAATTCTTGTGTAGACGCAAACATTAAAAGATTCACTCAACCAATAAAGAAAAGCATGAGTTCCACAACGCACAAGGCCAGAAATGAAATAACTGAACATTTTACTTGCAAGATGTTAGGTATAAGAATCTAAAGAAAACTAAGGTAGTTGACAGTTTCCAACGAGTGTCGCTGAACAATGTTCGAACCCGATCAAATGACGCAGTTATAATTTTAAATTTAAAGGTGTTAAAAATATTGTTTCCAGTTGGGTAAATAAACTGAAAATTGTCCTAAAAAATGTGTCCCTAATCTTAATCTTAAATTAAGAAAACAAGAGGCTTGGCAAATTTAACACTCACGTAAAGAGTAACTGGAGGAAAGCGTGCAACCTACTTCATAAGTAGGAGTAAAAGAAGGTAAGGACAAGGATAATATTAGCAAAGTAGCATGGCATGATGTAAAAGATTACGTAAATGGAACAATGTTCGCACTCTTGCTAAAAGAAACTAGCTCATGTTCTTAGTGATAGAGAGAGGTAGAGGGAAAAGTCTATGGTTGATACTTTTTCATTTGGGTGCGGAAAGAAATAGAGTAAAAAAGATTAAGCGATAGAGTCAGACAGATAGACATGTGGCGATAGAGACTATGAAGTGAAAGAGAGAGTTCTAATATTACAGTTGACCCTCATCCTTTCGACTCAATTAAGGCAAGGTAAGGGCGTGATTTGGTTCAGGACATCCCTACGAGTGAATTTTTAATCTTCTCTATTTACATTGTTCGGATTATCATCCTCATCTTTGTTGCCATATTTATCACAACGTTTCTGCCGTTGTACGCTCCGGCCTTCTTCAGGTGGTTGGAATGTCGAGCTGAACCCTTTATTTCGCTCACTGGGGTAGACTGTTCTAGATCCACGAGCCATGTCTAATGGATGTCAGTTATCAGTTATCTCCTGTTAATTCCCCTCTCCAAGTTCTCCACCGCCTTAACCTGGTATTGAACTCACATAGGTTGTGTCCTGTCACTGGATCTAACTAACGCCTTTATCTACTGTGCCATGTCTCCTTGAGGACATATCGATTGATATGTATATCATTGCGTTCATGTTTTATGCAATAACCTCGATCTCCAACAAGGCATTCGGTCTTGATGTTATCCCTGTAATTATTCTAAAGAAATGTGCTACTGAACTGGCTACTGTTCTCTCTAAAGTCTAAAACAAATGCCTTACTTGGATAACTTCTTCTGCAGTTCCTGTCTTTAAAATGCCGGTGAAGATTCTGTTCCTTCGAATTATCGTTCTATTCGTCTTTTAAATATTTTACTAAAGTACTAGTGGTTATAATCAACTCCAAATTGCTTAATGAACTCATTTCAAACTACTTTCTTTCAGGTAAACATTATCACTTTTGATTCTTTATGTCAACAACTGATATGTCAACAGTTGTTGCTGAAAGATTCTGTCAACATTTAGATAAAATTTGTGGGCTTGAGTGACGGATTAAATATATCGAAGGCGTTTGACAGAGTTGAGCATGCTGGCCATTTTCACAAACCTATAGTTTTACCTGCTGAAGTTTTGATTAAATGTAATATTTGTAGAATATTTTCGATCCTGACCTGGCATCTTGACTTCAGTCATTTTTTCACCACCATGTTACGTAATTTAGATTCTCTTTCCCTCTTTTATATATATTTTCAGCGTAACTGTTACGATTAGCTTTCCTCATTAATACCCAAATTTGAAAAATTAAAGCTCAGTACTTGATGGGAAACTAGGTCTCATCATGCTGAAATTACAAAGTGTAACCTTAAGTTATATTCGGATTATTTCTTCGCTCGCACTTTTCTCTTATGGAACACTCTTCCGCCTTCCCGCTTTCTTTTTCTTTTATTGTCCTCGTTGTTGAATTTAATTTTATTCAGTTGTCAGCGTTTTTGCTCAATGACAACACCATCAGAACAAAGTCTTTACAGAGAAACGTGTTTCCTCGTATTTTTTCAGTTGTTTCGATAATGTTTTTATTAAACAAAACAACTGGTTTTTATATATTACATCTTCCATATTTTGTTCAGATAATTCATATGAGATATTGTTTCAAAACCTCTGTAGTTTTTCCATAATGACGACATGTCAATTTTCCCGCTGCAGCTTGCCTTTCTGGATGTTGGCTGTGGAAATGTCGATACCCTTTATGACAGATTGTACATGTATATCATATGAGTAGTTGACATCACGGTGTAGCTGGGAATAAATGCTTTTGAAATGTAAATGCGATCATGAAACCTTTTCAACATTCGTCGATTCGTTGCTATCACTAAAACATCTGTTGCTTACAATCAACTTCAAGGAAAAGGTTGTCATTCTGCAAGCTGCAATGAAGAAACTATGCATCTTGATATCGATATTTGTGAAGGCTAAAGGGTTAGGAGTCGTAAATATATCTCTCTGTCTCCCTCTCTGTCTCTGTCTGTATATATATATATATATATATATATATATATATATATATATATATATATATATATATATGCCCATGGATGAATCTATATTTAAGCATTTCATCCCAAAGCAAGACAGGAGTGCCACCAGCACACAGGGGGGGCAGGGTTACAGAAAGTGAAAAAATTAGTGTAGATGGAATTGAGGAAAGGAAAAAATAGCAAAGATCAAGACAACAAAACGTGGCATTTGACGTTGCATTTAAATTTTTTAAAATTGTAATCTTCAGGGACGCAAGTGAGAGAAAAGGAGTTCCAATGTCTGGAAGTATGAGTAAAAAAAACTGTTGGAGTAGAAGTGGCGTTTATATTTAACTATTTAAGCAATAAATAGCTGGGACCTAGATGTCAATTTAATAGCACCCCCCTCACCATGTAGTTGGGGGACCAGGGAAAAGTACGTCTTCAGATCACAAGCCATGAAAATCTTTGTAGAAAAGTCAGAGGGAAGTCACAACACGTATGTGAGTAAGTATCTGAAGTCGAGAAGTTATTTCCGGACCGATTACATTAAAGATCCTTCTTTGGATTTCGTCGAGAGCCTCGATATGAATGACAGGGGCACCAGACCAGATATGGCAACAGTATTCAATGCAAGGATTAATAGTAAATTTGTAGATGTGTAAGATGAACTCTGGCGAGAAATACCTTCTGGCACGATACAGTAAATCAACTTTCCTTGCAGTAGATGCAGCTATGGATTCAAATCAGTTGAAAACGCGGGGTCAAGAAGGCGCAGTTAGACGCTCTCACGGAGACAAACATCAGCCATGCTGATGGGGCTCAGGGACGTTTCTCTATGTTGTGGAGGCATTAAAATTTACAAGCAATTTCTTGCTCCAGTCAAACATTGATTGGAGGTCCTTTTCGAGAGCAGCAGCTAGGTTAACTTTCTCAGTGCTGCCGGGTTTTCTATTGAGACAGTAGTAAATGGTAGTGTCGTCTGTCTAGATGCCTACTTAGGAACTGATGACGTCAGGGCGATCAATGATGTAGTTCGGAAACAGTGTAGGACCCAGGATAGAGCATTGGGGAACACTCACGTTAGTATAAAAGAAACTGGAAGATAGCCCATTCAGGACGACCTTTATTTAGCCATTAGCTTGGAATGGTTGAATTAAGTCAAGTAAACGTCCTGGAATACCGTAGCCCTGAAGCTTACGAAGAAGACCAGTATGCCAAACCCTGTCAAACGCCTTCGTGATATCTAGAGCCACAGCTCGAGCTTAACCATTATTATCGAGAGCGTGGTATATATATTCAGTTATGGCCGTAAACACGTCAGTAGAAGACCGGGAAAAAGGGAATCCATATTGTTCGAAACCGCTGAAAAATTAACTGGGTTATCCCGATTAGTACAAACATATTTAAATGCTTTATATATATATATATATATATATATATATATATATATATATATATATAATATCGATATAACCACACTGATGATGGCTCAAGCTTAGACTAAACTAAAACTAGTTAAATCCACAGTTCCCTTGGTTACTGCCTCATCTGTTCCTCTGGACAGATACAAAGCAGGAGTTGACCTCCATCTTGTTTGGTCGCTATCTTCCAATTAAAAATTCTTGAATCTTGGCGCATTTTAGTCATCACGTCATCCGTCTACCAACGTCGTTAGTGGTGTAGGTAAATACATTCTTCACTGTCACCCCATTCGCCCGCATGTATACGCCAATTAAACTGGTTAGACTGAAGTAGGAAAGGGGAAAATTAAGAAAGAAAGAATGGAAGAAAGAAGAAAACAATATATATATATATATATATATTCTGTTCTAATGTTACTTCGTTTGCCGGCGTACCCTGACAATCCGCGTAGGTGAAATCTAGGTAGGTTTTCCTGGCTCTTTAGGTTTGTAGTTGGATTGGCTCTACTTAGTGTATTGAGCACTTTGCTCAGTTATTTTTACTTTACTCATATCGGAGGTTTTTCTTTGGATTTTGAGCTTGGATTCTGCTCGATTGTTTTCGCCTGAATTATATGTTCTTAACTCTTTCTTTTTTTATTCCTTATTTTTCCTTGGGTATTGGTTTGTTCATTTACAAGCCAAAACACCTAAGGATTTTTTTCCAGACGAGTATAATTACTTATATATATATATATATAAGATTATATATATATATATGTATATATGTAATAATTATTTTTTATCCTCTAGCGAAAATTTAAGATTCCTAAATTTTCGCTTGAGGATGAAACAGGGCTTGATACTTTAACTAAATTTAATTTCAAATAATTATATTGAAGTTTTCGCCTCTCATTTTTGAAACACGAGAACTCTTATCTAGCGAAGGAATAATATTATTTTAAAAATACTTATAATTTAAGCTCTACTTCTGTATGGAGCACTGTTTTTTAAAAATAAAAACAAAAATAGTAAAGAACTCCGGTTTATTTACGTAACGTGTTCTTTCCTATTTTTCTACATACCTGCATATATATATATATATATATATATATATATATATATATATATATATCCAGGTAAGATACGACTGTGTAGCGATTTTGATGTTTTCGATGTAATATCCTAAAATAACATATATATACATAAAAATTCCTATAAAAAAATTACTATTATGACATTACACTATATTATTGAACTATATACTTAGTTCATGACATAAAAACTGAATACACTTGTAAAAATAGAACACGTGGATTTAACACATCACAAGAAATATTTAAATAAAATTCTCACTTAAAAATTTTGAAAAACTTAGCGTTGCGTCTTTGCACGTTCCGATATCTTACAACCATCAATAATAGCAGATATTCAAAAAACATCTTTCGGTCGACATACAGATATATCGTCTCAAGTTTTTGATTTTATAGGAAAAAAAACACATGCCTGATGATGGATGGAAGACCGTCCGTAAAAATACTAGCATTTTAACATCGAATAAACTGAAAAACTACAGACAACAAGTTTTTCTTCAAGGATCAAAACTCGCACTATGGATGAACAGGATTTTAATGCATATATTATGTTTTCTAGTGACGGATGTCGCCAATAATCGCATTGATACTTCTGATTAATTCTATGTGTGATTAATTCTTATATATATATATATATATATATATATACTTCCGGATATAAATGAAGTGTCAATCATGATAATCTGTCTTAAACCCGTTCTTTTACTCTCTATTGTTGTTTAAAATATTATTCTGCTGTTTCGTTCAATAAGAACAGCACAAAAACAAACTTGATATTTTTTCATTTGTTTGATTATGTACTTATAAAAAACAAAACATTAAAAGATTTGAATTCAACCGGTTTTCATATATTCCATCTACCATACTTTGTTTGGATATTTCATATCAGCCATTTTTTTCATATATATATATATATATATATATATATATATATATATATATATATATATATATATGTGTGTGTGTGTGTGTGTGTGTGTGTATTATTCATCTTCCTTTTAGACGGAACCAAAATATTTTTGAGGGAAATTATTCGTCTTATACACTGAAATACACGGTACGTTTTTTACACTTTTAACTCATAGATTATGCTGTGAGAGCCTAATGACAAATTGACGAAAAGCCTATTTCCAAGTCTGAATATGCCAGTTTAGACGACCTGCTGGTAAATCATAATTACAAATGAAATGTGACCACGTTTTGAAGGATTTACACAGTATAGTAAAGCAAAAATAAGAAACTATATCGTTGAACATTAATTTTACGATTGGTTATGGTTTATTATAATGTGCAGATCAACAAAACAACGCACTGGACTTATCTTTTATGGTACTCATTTGTTGTCTCGTGACAATGAGTATTTCTCAAAAAGTTACCTGAGATGTCCGTTATACGCCCGGTTGATAGAGCACAACTAAATGCTTTCCAAAGGTCATCATTACATCTTCTTAATGTTTCGCTAAATAAACGCATGTGATGACTTAAAATATCATTTTACTCTATTTTTCTTCCTTATTCTTTAGGTGTCTGCAAACACTATTTTTTTATCCCAATATATTGTTATTACTTTACTGTCTTCTCTTCTTTCTTTCATTTTATATTCATGAGTTTTGAAGTCATTTATTTTGGCTGTCTATTCAAAGAATACGTCTCGCTGAGAAGCAACACTGCACTATCATCTCGAACCCTAGTGATTTCGACTTCTCTATAGTTGTCGGTTTGTGCCATATATGCTGAGTTAATAATTCTCAACCAAATATAATCCTCGGTATGACGATAAACTACATCTGACAGCAAGGCATTTGATCGGGATATTTGCATGTTTTGATCACCTCTTAATTGCCGTTTTTCCAAGTTCAGTCCTCATTCGCGTTGGTAGCAACTGTTTGGACCCCAGCTTTGAGCATATAGCAAACCCCAAAACAAAAACAAAAAGCACTATCCAAGTATAAAAGTACATTATTAGGGTAAAAATACATGCAATAGGTTTTTATAGCAAAATGACCAACAACACATTTTGTCTGTAGTTGAAGGCATACAATTACGTTAAAAAAGTATTTAGCTGAAGCCATAAAATTGAGTTGAAAATATTTAGATTTCAGTATTAAATAACCCACAGAGATTGATATACTGCTAAACAAAAACAACCAAAACTCACAACTGATTATATTCATATGAATGGAATTTTAATTTTATCACAGTTGGCACTAAGAGTGGGTGGGCAGATTATTATTTTTTGAATGGTGACATTTATATCAGATGCGTGCAGAAGACCCCAGCGCACATTTCTAAAAACTAGACACTGTATTCACATCTGAAAAACGGCTCTTTGCTAGAAATCTCGCACATACTTAATAAAATGTACAATTCTAACAATGTACCTTTGGAGGAAACGTTCCTGAAACTATAGAGAAACGCGTGTATAGGTAAAAAGTTTCATAATGAATGTACTATGTTACTTTTAGAATCAATGCTATTTTCAAACGCCAACGAAATCCCAAAACTATTTTCACATGATAGCGATTTGCCAAGCCAAACTACACGTTGCATTTGCACTAGAAGTAGAGTTAGGTGAGAAATAATGCATAATAATTATACTATTTGCTTATGCAATGTTACACTTCTTTATAATAAAGTCTTTATCGGTTCGGTTTAGAAAATTAACTTTTAATAATAGGGACCTCAACTTTTTCGGCATAAATTTTCGAAACCTAAGTTTAAAATGAATTTTTTAAAATGAAAAAACATGCTTGAAGATTTCATTTTAGCCTTAATTGAAAGTTTAATCATTAAATTTATTATTTCCATTAAGTAAACAATTCTGGTGTATTTCAGATAGAAACTATATACATTGGAATGTCAAATTTAATTTTGGAATTTTCTTAAAAACGGCCATTTTCTTAATTTTAAGAAATTTGTAAACAAACACAAATTTATCGATTTTAAAAATTTAAAAAAAAAATTCTGACACGTTATTTTTGTAAAATTAGAAAATTTAATGTTAAATTAATCTGATTTAAAAGACATATTACTTACTGATAGCATAAAGAACTAATAGACAAACAATTATTAACGATTGGTACTGTTATTTTTATCCAATATTTGATCTATGCGTTGATCGACGAATGATGACAGCTACTATGGATGACCATAAATGAAAATTATTAGATATCTGAGTGAACGCTTTTTTTTAGTTTTACTGTTTATTTATTAGAATAAAGAGACAAAACTCTTTTTATAATAATGGCAATTTCAGTCTACCGTACATAGAAATAAGGAACGTAATAAGTAAAAAATACAACATAAAAAAATATTTTAAAAAAAATTAGCACAACTAAATTTATTAAACTTTGCAATTTTGAACTCGTAAATTTTGTTTTCACTTAATTACTAATAAACTCAAGAAAATAGCTTAATACAGAGTTTTACACGATTTTTAAACTATTATAAATTATTATTATTAAAATTTAAAACAAATGAAAAAATTCTTGTAAAATTTAATTATTCATCAGAAAATATTTATTTCTTCAGACAATAATGACCTTAATATTACTTATTTACAAAAGCAATTAAAAGCTTTTCTAATTAAGTAATATCGTAGTTTTATTGGATTCATTATTTTTCAATTCAGAGCAGATTTTCAGTTAGTTAGCTCAAATTTGAAAAAAAAAAGTATGTGATTTACCATCTCCAATGACTCGTACTTTAAACAAAAAAAATATTTCAGGAAATAGAAAGGTTTTGAACGAAATTTCAGGACAATAAGTAAGTGGGGTGTAACATATTTAAAAAAAAATATTTTTTACGAAACTTTTCTAAAAAGAAATATTTAAAAAATAATTTCATTCATTTGTGAATAAGTCCTAAAAATTTCATTAAAATCGGACAATTACTTGATTTTTACAAGAATTTCCAAATCAATGTGTTTCCAACGGAAGAAAAAACGCAAAAGAACAATGTTATTTTAACGTCACCGCGATGACGTAAAACAAAAGAAGACTTTAACCAAAATTTCGAACGTGTTAGAAAATATTAAAAAATAATTAAAAAATACTTTGGTCTTTCATCTTAATAATAACATAAGCATTTTGACGATAAAACTCTATTTTCGTTAAGTTTGTGGCATTTTTCATTACGCTATGCTGTTTTCCCGCGAAAAAGCGGAGGTCGCTATTTAATAATAATTACTACGTGTGCTGTAATTTATGAGGATAATATATATAGAGTTTGACAGGTATTTGAGAAAGCACATTTAGCAGGTCATTAATGGAAGACAACTGTTAAATTTCCGATTGATAAATGTGCAGTTAATAGCGAGCAAGATTCAGGAGAGCCACGCAATTGGATCGTAGCGTTTGTTGAAGACGAACCCGTCTTGTTGCTATTCTTCACCGATTCGAACACGAAAAGTTGCTCTGTCTGGAATCAATGGAGGTTCTTTTTTTTAACATTTCACCGCAAGCAAGGCAGGAATGTCATTAGTGCCTACGGGTTTACAGAGACAGGAAGTGAAAGAGAAGACTGATAATGGAGGATTGAAGAATGTGATTCAAGACAGGGAGATATTGAGCTATGAGTGCTTGTAATGTTGACCTATTCTGCCTATTGATCCTTAGTCTCAAATTCATCAAGTGCTGGACACAATGGTTAAGCCCTAGATCGAGAGAGAGAAATTAGTTATCCCAACATGACACTGCTTCTTACTACATAGATAGCAGGTCATCTGCGATGGTGTCGAGTGTGAGAGATCAACCTTAGTCCAGAAAATACTAAGGGTTACTTGAAGGTCATCATCGTCGATATAATCGTCAGTATTAACGAAAAATGCGTGATACAGGCATACTTTTGTACGATAACGGCCCTTAAACAAGAAATTGAAAATGCACGTGTAGCAATCCCAATGAGCACTTTGGGAAAAGTTGTGCAAAGTGTTCAATGGGATTACTGCAGTACATTTTTCTTGTTTAAGAGCCGCTATTGTAATGTCAATTTGATAAAACTACGAGAGAAAAGATTTTCGTTTCCTGAAGTGTGTATACATTTCTTTTTGCAGATACAGTATATATATATATATATATATATATATATATATATATATATATATATATATATATATATATATATATATATTAAAATTAGTAATTAAATAGGCCACATGGAATATAACAGAGCTATAAAATTTATATTAATATACATTTTTTATCACCAGTAGCACGACTTGGTGTTTCCTCCACAACACAACTTCAGTTGGTGAATTGAGACATAATTATGCACCTGAAGAACGAGAAAAAATGAATATATATATATATATATATATATAAAAAGACAATGAGAGAGAGAGAGAGAGAGTAATTTCCAAGAATTAATTGTAAATCTCGGCCGCGTGATAAATATCAGTAAGCCATTAAACCGCTGAAGATATTAATATATTTTTAATTATTTATCTTTAACTTTTACACATATTGTTGCTATTTGATTCGAAAATTTTTATAATGTTCACTTATTTTTTACTACTTGCCATTTACATTTTAATTACTCCGTATTTTCTTCAAACCTACGCATTGGCAACCATAGCTTTTCAGACATCAAAAAGCGGAAGAAAGAAATTTATTTACTGAACTGATTTACCTGTACCATTAATCCCCGTATGCTTTTAATCAATTTCGGTATACTCAATGCACGCACAGGGCATAGAGGTTATTATCAGTGACCATCGATTAGTTTTCACTCAACAACATAAAATCCTATAATTTTTTTAAACGAGTGCTAGCATTCCGATTAACTTTTAAAATTAACAATAACTTTTGAAACTGATACATAAATTTTACGAAATTGATCAATACTGAATTTAGATTTTTTTATTCATTTCACCTCAAGCAAGGTTATAATAACACAAGGACGCAGATTACAGATAGTGAAATAGAATGAGAAGTAAGGAAAAGGTGCAATAAAGAAACAGTGCTCATAGAACATAAAATGGCGATGTTGCATTTTGCAGATGGCAGGAAAGCAAAAAAACCGGAAGCTAGTTTCACAGGCAAGAAGTACGAGAAAAAATATATACGAACAGAACATAAGGTTGCATCTAACTAGTTCATCAGTATGAAGGTGAACTAGATATATGTAACCGTATTTCTAAACATTTAGCTTATTTGATTAATATGTTAATTCATAATTTTGTTGGAGATGAACGACCCCAGGAAGAGAGCGTAACTGCCTCGGAATTCAGTGCTGGAAAATTCAGTATTTTCTCTTTCTATGGGAAATATATAATTACCTCCGCAAATAGGCAAGCTCCCAAAAGACTACAGAGATTAAAATAGGATAAAATAAACATACACTGACGTGCCAAATGTCGTATGAATCAATACTTAAAATTGATGATTGCTAGTACCATTCTGCTTTGAGGAATCTGAATATATCACACACACACATACACAAGCACACGCACACACGCGCGCACACACACACTTTGACACACACATATACACTTTAGATCAAACGATTCCTCTACCATGGTTTCACCATTTCGGTATCTTCAGATGATTTGGGTCAATTGATTTGCTAACGCTTTATTTTTTAAATAAAAAAAAATATATATGAACGCTATACTTTTTAAAAATAAATGAATGAATGAATAATCGGATGACGTGGGGTGGTGTAGAAGGCGAGAAGGACGAGGAGGAGGGGAAAATCAGGCGTATTGAAAATGTATCGTTATGGGGGTTAACATGTGACTGTTTAATATATATATATATATATATATATATATATATATATATATATATATATATATATATATATAATCAGACAAATGTTATTACTTAATAAGTAAAGAGAGTGACTACGCAAATATACGCATGTTTAAGTAAAAATTTAAATAGAAATCCATCACTTCTTTAGAGATTGCTTTGTTTACCTTAGGATGCGAAACTAAGCAGATATGGTCATTTTCTAAGCTTAGCTTAGATGTGGCACAAGGCCGAAGATGTGGGGCACACAGTCAGTATCGAAGTCACTACTCAGCGATACAAGTTTGCAAATCATTATACTAGGTTGAGGTGCCAAAAATGACTAGATATGAATGTTTTGAGAGTCTTAGAATGATTTACCTTGATAAGGCACTACTGATCTTTTCTTTATCATCGACGACTACGATGTCGAGCATGTCGGATCTAACGATAGGGTTTTAATTTTTTTCTGCCAAGGGAAACGCAAGTTCGATTCCTGTCGGTGAGCTCAGTTTTCTTTAATAATATTTCTCGAATATTCAGGTCTGTAGACGAGAATAAATAAATATTTATGTATGTATGTATGACTAGCTGGCCACTCGTATTCGATGAGGCCTGCATGTGTAAAGAGTAGTGAAAACAAAAATATTCCCGACGTACAGGTGCTTTTCAATGAAATTTCTACAAACACGAAAGTCAAGCAAGATTTGTAAGTTATATCATCTCTCAGCATGGTGCTACGGATTGGGCTTGTGTTTCCATCTTCCTCTTTCGAATCTTTATCAATCCTACCAGAAAATTTCGTCAAAGTCAGTCTTGCACATTTACAATTCAACCATTCATCTATGCATCGAATACTGCTGCTATATCTGATTTGATGTTTCTGTCGTACATCTCAAGATTCTTGGCAAAATCCAAAGAAGGATTTTAATGTAACCGATCCTGACCAGACATCTCGACTTGAGTTGCTTTCTCACCGACGTGCGGTGTCTTCCCTCTGTCTTTTCTACGAATATTTTCATGGCGTACAACTACGTCCCACTTTTTTACTGCTGAACTAGCGAGATGCAACCGCCTCTTCTACTCTAACAGTTTCTTTTCTCGCACTTTCCCACCTGTGGACCTCCATTTTGATCATGTTTATTTATTATTATAATAAACCTTTGATGTTAAGGTGAAATTCACCAAGAAAGGCGCCTTATGCTTTTTCCTGACCAAGTACTTTTAGTCTCCGCTAAGATAATTCTCATGGGTGAATTACAAAGACAAACTTATGTGATGTTAATTTTTAAAAACATGTGTGAACGCGCTCAGTTATAATTGTTTTCAAATTATAAATTTATCTGTGGTAGCTATGGAATCTTTTGAAAAAGAAGCATCCCAGTGCAAGGGAGCTAGCCAGAATTGATTGAAACGAAAAATGGAATTTAATATTGGTTAAATGCACTTCAAAATATTTTTACTACACCCGTAATAAATTTTGTTCAATGTGAGTTGATAATTTGAAATATTTGTTTATTATTTGTGAAGTGGTAAAGTATATTGGTGTTATCAACAAGAATTTTCCTATATTGTGAAGGTGGTAAGGAACAGGCTTTTAAATGTTGTGCTTTAGAACTTTGTATCTAACAAATAAATGTAAGATGTCTTGATAATGTTGTGGTAGTCAAACCAACATATATACGCACTTAATCATTTCTCAGAGAGATAATCTCCCAAAAGGTATTTAAACTGGTATACAATATTTTTTTTCTAAAACACTAGTTGACAGAGAAGATTTATTGCCTATGATTAAGTTGGTTGTATTTAATTTAGTATAATATATAATTAGTTTTATTTTTTTACTGGGATCAGTGGGGAATATAATTATATTTAAGGTGTTTTTTTTAACATTATTTCATCTTATAGTTTATAGTTAGAATACATTTGATTACAGTATAGTTGGTTGATATGTTTGGGTTTATTTGAGGAAGAATTATCTTCTTTTGAAAAAAAAAATTATTACGATCTAATGCCCTAACATTATATTCGCAAGTTTTCTTTTAATTTGTGGCTGTTCAGAGCCTGATGATGGAATATTCGGTTGATCTCTGTTGCCAATAGCAAAACACATGTCATGTTTGACGAAATATCCACGAAGACTCTACACTTACAACCTCCAAACTGTCAGCTATATACAACCATTTTCTTTGATCAATATTTAAAAACAGGTCCAAACCAATGGACCTGTAGTTCTTAAAGAAGACATGCATTTATCAGACCTCATAGACTGACGCCACACAATAATAAACGAGGAGTAAATAACAAATGAAGACTCCAACAGCAGCAGCAGCAGCTAAAATGGTTAGAACGTTTAGCTCGAAGAGAAATAATGACATAAAAGAAATGTTGACATTGCACACTACCTTAAACATAAGGTTAGGAAGGAAACCCTAGAAAAAGCGATAACAGTTTCTTGGAATTGAGACGTCTATATTCCTGTAAATCTGTCTCATGAAAAAGATATTAAAAATTTCATATAACAGTTACGTTGACTGTCCGGTCAATGTATCTTGAAAATTTTCTTATAAGGAAACGACTCTCTTGTCAGTACCGTTACCAGTAAACCACAATTGAACAAAAGATGTCCGTGTATATTTCCGTAATATGAACATCGCTTGCACTGATGTTTTTTTACAATCATAACATAGCATGAATCATCATCTAAAATTCACACCCGATTATAAGTTTTATTTCGTCAGATGTAGTAAATACATCCCTTTAGCATACACAGAATGTAGCTAACCCCCTTTCAAAATTCCACTCGTGATATGTAAGTTCCGCTAGATCAGCTTCTTCTCAGAAAACGATGCTTTGTAGAGCTCCCAAGAGGATGCTTCTCAAATCACCACAATATTTACCTGTTCCAATCTAGGGTTAACCGTTATCGTCCCCACATATCAGTATAAAATTTACCTTTTACTCTGTAAACCTCTATTTCGATTGGCTCTCGGGGTTTGTACAAGGAGAAAATTGTTGTTAAAAATCGACATTGTCATTCAAACTGTTGCCATTTTATTTTTCAGTGTACGTATGTTGGATTAATAATATATGGATATATTTAATCTTTACTCCTGCATTTCCGTGAGCGTGTGAGTCATAGTTTTAAAAAAAAGCTTATAAAGATAATTTACAAGAATGTAAAGAATATCAGACATCGACTGGCACAGGGCATTTCTTCACATCATCATCATCATCATCAACAACAGCAACAAAAAAAAAACAGCCTGAAAATTTGCAATATTAACTGGGACAACATAATCGGCCTCGATAAACGCGTCGGCCATAAGTGATTTTTTCTCATTTTTTTAAAATCCAGGCACCATTCCGCCATCGTCGGCGTCGACGTTATTACAGTTTCCATGATTGCAGGCGCCTCTGTCATCGTTGACCTGTCGTCAAATGAGGACGGCCACACTCCCTCGTCAATGCAGACACAACACCAACATCCTTCATGCGGGCTTCCCACGCTTTAAATATTTCTCCACGCAATCTCCCTGTTGACTCGTTTCCTCTGTCTGATATTCACACAACTGGATTATTCTCGCAGGTACTTACATTTCAAGTAAAACAATGAGTTAGAATTGACAATATTGATTAATTTTGCGACCGCATTTTGATATCATTTAATTTTGAAATTACTGAAAAAGATGATGGTTTTTGATCATTCTACCTGCAACATATTAATCATCCTTAAACTAATTAACCTGCTTACAGAGTTGACAGTTATGGGTGTGATTCGATTCAAAGTTTCAGTTTGAGGGTTGTTAGCTTACCACTCATATCCAAGGATGCCCGTCTGCTTACCACTTATATACAAGGATGCCCGTCTGAAAGGATGGCTAGCTAATACCTGTTACAGACACCTATTCAGGCACATTTGTGTTGTTTCAAGAGCCACAGAGTTCACAGGAGCTTAATTATAGTTTCTGGGAGTTATAGTTATCAAGCAGTCTGAACAAGGAGAGAGCGCGTTATGTATGACAGTTCCGTCTACCCTGTTTTCACTCACGTGGTATGGTTTTCATGCATTTTCCAAAAGTGCCTTATGCTGATATCGCCTCCACCAGACTAAAAACATCAAATCAAATATGGTGAGATTAGACCCAGGGTCTCTTGGTCAGAATGCGAAAGTTCTAACCACTCTCCGATCTGGAATTGTCGCATGAGCGTTCTTCGAAGAAACAACCCAAATTATAGAGTCTATATGAAATATGTAACATACATTATTTTCTTGCTTATAATATAAGTTTATGAAAGTTTGTGAAATTAAAACGGGGGGCAAATTACATCCTTGAATAAATTTTGTTAAAATGTTGTCCTTTGGCCTTTGCTGGGAAAGTTTAAAAATAATATTAACTGAAGCCCTAAAGATCCTCTCCCAGGTAGTAGCAGCCCTTCGGGAGGGTTCACCTGAGGAAAGTGGCTTGAGCAGTATATTGCTGGTAAACCCAATTTAAACAGACCTTGTGTCATATTCGGCTGCGATATGAGCGCACTGAAAAATACCCATATCCGTTATAGTTCTCCATATCTTTGACTAAAATATTCAATTGTTCAGGATATTTAAGAATAGAAATGAACCAAATGTTTCGACATTGCAAGTTTCTTCAAATTTCTGTTTCAAAGTTTATTTTCGAATTTTCTTGAAAAAGGTGTTTGGTTGTAGCCTTAATATTATCAAAACATGGAATATCTTGTCTATTTCATTAATTAAATTTTTAATCCATTTCATGGAATTTCCTGACTTTGAGACAAATGACATTCAATTACGCTGATTCACAAAAAAAACAAAAAATATAAAAGAAATAATGCCGATATATCAGATAGTAATTGTAAAGAATTTATATCAACACCTGGCTACTTTGTGTCTTGCTATCTATTGTGTTAAATAAATGTATTTTAAATCTTATTTTAAATAAAAATAATTTAATCTGAGTAAAAAAAAATCTTAAAACATGTACTTGTGCATTTGTACTGTCACAATTTCTTCCTTGAATTGTCATTCAAAGTTTGTCGGATTATGCACAAGAAAATATGGGATGTATAAAAAGGAAATAACATTTAATATGCACACAAAAACACTAAAATTCTAATATGCATACAAAAACACTAAAATTCTAAGAAAGGTACAAAGAAAGCATTCCAAGACATTTAATTTTGCCACGGGTGGAAAAAATTGTCCGAAGAAATTTTCAGATAGTTGGCCAGCTGATGCAATTTACGAAAGTTCATCAGTAAAAACAAGAAATAATTCTGGTTAAAATATGATGAGTGTTTCCTTGAATATAAATTTTACTATCCTCAGATGAAATGACGAATGTACAAAACTTAGCATTTTAAAACTATCATTTGAAAACCTTTTAGAACAAACGGAATTATCAAGGAGATGTTGACCTTTGGACGATTTCGAAATTTTCACCGAGTGTCAACATTGTAGTATGAATTAACTTGCCATTTCTAATCCATCTCATTTAAGCATCGCTTAATTGCTTAATTAGATAAAAATTAGTTTTTCAAATAGCAGAATTCACAATACACACACACACACACACACATATATATATATATATATCATGATTACAGATATTTTATATAAAATTATATCTTTGCTTTACTTTTCATTATTATATAACAAACTATTTGGTTTAATGGTGAACATGTTTGAACGTTTCTTCAGAGGAAGGCTTTCATGAACAATTTTTTAGTTATTTTTCTTGAGTAAACTCAATACAATGCACAATTATTATACAAGCTAGAGAGTTACTGAATGAGGATGAATGAAAATTATAAGAATATATTGGATAGATAATCATTGACCCTGGACATGAAGGGTTTAAGATCGGGTAATCATCTTGTCGGAAGAGAGTTCTACAAAAAGCGGTTCCTAGGAAGATGCTGTCTGAGTGGAGGCACCTTCCTACCAATGGAACACAATAAGAATGATGATTCCAGCCTGTGTACATGGCATGGGGAGTCTTAGATGTAATGATCTGAACTAGGGAAACTAAGAAAAGTATATCGTTTAAAAAAATCTCCATGTAAATAGCTATAGAATAGCGATAGGCTTGTGAATTTTCATCTGTATGAAAGGAATGTAGAGTTGAATATAATGATGGGCAGGAAGGATTGGAATTTTGAAAATCATTTCAAAACAAGGCGATAAAGCCACTACGACGCAATGATTCACTGAGGATGAAAACACTAAAGTGGATGAAACTGACAAAATTTTTCTGAAGAGAAAGGACATTGAATCGAACAGTTTTCACGGAGAGAGATGGTGATTGACGTTGCATTTACATTTTTACAGGTTGAATTTGACAAGAAGCTGGAAGATTTTTCGATATGCGAGAAGTGGGAGGATAGATAATATTAGAATAGAAATTACATGAAGCAATTTCAGCAACAAAATCCTGAAACTTAACCCAGATGCTAATCCAGTACTACGCTTAACTTCATAAAGTAGAAGTACCAAGGAAAATCTTCATCAGAACAATTACCATGAAAATACATATAGAAAATTCATCGGGAAGCAAAGTTTAAGGTGGTAAGAAAGTGAGGGAAGCCCAGATGCTATGTCGGTATAAATAATATTCCAAATTCTTCTTTGGATATTTTTCATGATCACAAGATACGTGGCAGAAGCAACAGACAAGATGCGGCAAAATTATTCAATGGACGGATAAATAATAGCCTAATAAAGGTGCAAGACAGAGTTGGAAGTGTAAAATTGTCTCAGATGACACAGTGTACAAACTTTCTTACCAGAAGACTTTGCAATCATTCCAATTTAATAAATGGCTTAAACGCAATGAGTTACTATCCTGGAAGTTAGCATCAGTCATACTGATGGCAGACAAAAAGGGTTCTTTAACACAATTGTAATAGAGTGATTTAGTTTTGGAGGCATTAAAATTAACAAGCCATTTCTCCCCCTCCCCCAATAATCGAAGGTCATTTTCACACTCATCTACCAATCTAAATTTATGAATATATATATATATATATATATATATATATATATATATATATATATATATATATATATATGACAACAAAACTACATTTTCATTTTGATTTGACTCTTATAAAATTAAACCATGGAAGTTGAAGAATTCAGATATTATCGGGAGGGGCAAAAGCATTTCCAAAATTTTGATAAGTTATTTAACCTCAATTGAAGACAATATTCAGAATAAAATATTATTTTTTCATACTCACAAAGACTTTTCTAAATTCAATTTCTAATTATAAATTACTTCTGAGTACATATATAGCCTCTAACAAGTTTGTTTCGCAGGAATACTAGCACTTCTTAGAAAATTAATCATCTATGCGTCCTCTCAGCACTCAAAGTGAGGTGTTGTCATCGTCTGCTAAAGAAAGCAGAATGTTTGCTCGTACATTCTCTTCCAATTCTACACTTGACTCATTTTCACGTGACATTTCGCTTAGAACTGAGTTTCTACTGTGCAATATACTTATAACCTCGTACATGATTTATTCTACCATCCCTAACGGAATCCCTACAAAGCATCATGATATCTCTGAAATGTGCTACTGAACTGCCTCCTAATTCTCTCTTAAATGTCTTATAGTTTCTTCATATCTGGAAATCCTTTTCTGTCATTCTAGTCTAAGGCGAATCCTTCTAACTATCGGCCTATTAGCTTTCCAACTATTTTTGGTAAAGTAGTATAGGTTTTAATCAACTTTGAACTGGTTAATCAATTCACATCGCAGAATTTCCTTTCAGATTAGCAATATGGCTTTCATTTCTTTAGGTAAATTGCTGATGTAGTTTAGATCATTGCTGAAAGAGTCTATCAAGCTTTAGACAAGAATCGTGAAGCTAGTGCTGTTTCTTTCGGTATCTCGAATGCAATTGTTAGAGTTTGGCATGCTGGTCTTCTCCATAAATTGAAAAGTTATGTTATTTCTGGACGATGTTTTCAATCGAATAAAAATATCGCGTTGCGAATTTGTCTTGAACGGTCAGATCTTTTTGCATTAATGTAGTTAGTCCCCGAGATTCTACTCTTAGTCTTACGTTGTTGCTAATTTTTATTAATTAAGTTTAAGTTCTCAACTCGGCTTCTATGCTGATGTCACAACTATTTACTGCTTTCATAACGGCATATCTAATCGATTCGATTATATGAAATTGGGAGCACACCTAAAATTATATACAATCTGTTGTTAACTGGGGCAAGAAATAGCTTGTTAATGTTAAAGCCACCGAAAGGAATCTGCTCTATTTAATCGTCTTGGACTATATTAAGTTTCATTAGCATGGCTGGTGCCAACCTGTAGGAGAGTAACTCACTGCTTCTCTGATTAATATTTTCCACTTTTATGCTAAATCAATTGATAAGTTTATTGATATGAAAACTGGTTCACTAAGTTGTACTAGACAATTATGCGAAAGAATCTATTTTACATATTTATAATTCGACCCTTCGTTAACAAACTGAGTCTTATTGCTGTTTATGGGTTGATGCTTCTGCTATGTATTTAGTAAATCTTGATAAAATATAAAGAAGAATCTGGAATATTATTGGTGCCGACATGGCAAATCAGCTTCACTCACTTGCGTGGAATATAAACGTTGCTTCCCTCTGCCTTTCCTATACATATTTTCATGACAGTTATTCTGGTACTTCGACTTCATGAACTTGAGCGCAGTACTAGATTGGCGGTAAGGTCTCATCATTTTAGTGTTGGAATTACTAGTTTTTAACCCTAAGTTATATGCTAACAGTTTATTCCCTTTTACTTCCTGCGGAACTCACTTCAGGTTTCTTGCTTTCAAATCAAGTTTTATCTTCGAAAATATAAATGCAATGTTAATGGTTATTTCCTATTATTTTTTATTTCCTTCTCCTTAGTAATGTTTTCTTTTTTCTCATATTTGTTCACATTCATTAATCCCTTGCAGCTTAGTGGCTTTATTGCCTTGCTTGGGGAGAAATTTAAAAACGAATGTTAGCAGAAACTGTATATTTTATATAGCAATTTTAAATGATTTCTTACTGACCAAGTACAGTGTGTTTAATTTACTGAAAAAGTCATTAAGTTTATTAGAAATATATTTATAAAAGAAAAACGAGAATTTTATTAAACCGGTTATATTCAAAAGAAGTCTACGTGGTTCCCAAGGGAGTAATTCCATAACGAAGGGAGGAATTTTAACCAAAGAAAGAATTGGGAAGGAATTTCAATCACACATATAATTCATACGTATAACTGTAATAAAAAAAAATACTAGTCATTTCAGAATGAAGGATGTATTTAAGAAAACGGGGATCGTAACGGAGAAATGTGAGATGGAACTATGAGAACCAATTCTTTAGAAGTTCACGGAATCTAGGTCGGACAGTATTATCTAAACATACTGACTATAAACCACCCTGAAAGTAGACGCAAATTAATTCATGATTTTCTTTTTTCTATCGTTATTCACTTCTCAAATTGCAGGGATTGATTTTACAGGATCAAGACTGAATCTCATACTGACATTTAGATCGCTTCTGCGCTGTGAGTATTTATTTGTCTAAGACTGGCTGCTGGAAATTTTCGAATGTGTTAGATGTTAGCGAACTGAGACTAGAAAACATTAAACTGGGATGAGAAGTAAAATCCATTACAAAATAAAGCACTTCCCAAGACTTGACTAACTTTTTGGAGCCAGAATCCTGCGCAGTGAGATAACTGCGTGATCAGCACTCTCTCGCCTTTTGATGAGTTCAAATATTTTTTCTATCAATGCTTTTATTGCATACGCGCTGTAAACTCTTTCTTTATGTAAAATAGACGCAGATGTGTTTATTAATGTATATATCCACTTCAATCATTGTAATTACATTTGAGCTGCTTTCTTTTTTCCTAAGCATTATCTTTGTAAATTTAGCTTTAACTATTTGAATTACAGAAACAAATATTTATAAATAAACACAATGCATAAAACAGTGACTAATGTTTGTCTCCTTTTGATTATTCTATTTACATTTTACAAAACATAAAAAGCTTTGGAAAAGCAGTTTTAAATGTACTTGCTTGTCTAGCTACATGGCAACAAATTTGAAGTTAGGACATAAATTAAGAGTTTATTAAAGCAATAATTGATGTGAATCTATCTGTCTATTTCTATATAAAATTATATGGTGTCAATCTATCTGTGTATTTCTATATAAAATTTTGTGATTTCCGTTAGTTCATCCATCAGTCCGTCACACCCTCTAAAATAGCGATAATTTGACAGATCGAAACCAAATTTAGAGGAGACGCAAAACAGGTAAGGGGTTACAAAGTGCAACTGTTTTTACTAGAGTGCTTATACAATAAATTTTCATTAAATTTTTTTAGAAAAAAAATATAATTTTTATTATTTAATATACAAAATCCTCCCACAATTTTAAAAACAATTTAATGATTAAAATAGAAAAAAATAATTATTTAATAAAAATGTAATATTGTTTTGCATGTTTTCTTAAGGTTTTCATATATACAAGAATCCAGTTTCCAGTTCGCTATGCGTTTGTGAGAACTATAAACAAACCACAAAGCCAAAAACTTCAAAATGTTGGATTTTGGCCCCAGAAAGAAATATTTACGAATGGCCAGTTTTATGTTGCATGCTCAAGTGTAAGAATTCATTCTTCGCTGTTAAAACGGAAAAAAAAAATGCAAATATATTGTTTACTATGAAGTCCTATAGAAAATATAATTAAATTAAATTAATTATAAAACAGCGAAGTAGGCTTTTATCTACGTATTTAAAAAGAAACCAGATTATTCAAATTACGTCGAGTGGTTTGTGAAATTGAAAGAGACTCAGAAAATATAAGCGATAAATTCAACAATACTAAATACGGTGAGGATTTCAATACTTGTCAGCGTGTTGAAAAATATTTTAGTATTTAGAAAAAGCCAATCGCGTTCAAATGATTTATATCAAAGTTAAAATTCATGGCGAAGATTAATGTCAAGTTTAAGTGCTGGTATGTACGCCAAATTAAAAATATAATTAATTTGATTTGGTTTAATTACAAGAAGACACACAACATGGTAGTTAGCAAAAAGAAAATTTCAATATGTAAATAAAAAATTGGAGATGCTAAAATGAAACAAGTACGAAAATTTAAATTTCTAGGAGGAGAGAAAGTGCGTCATTGAAATCCGAAAGCGCATTTTGATGGCGGAAGATGCCTTCCAAAAGCTAAGCAGAGTATTAAGAAACGGTGAAGTTTCATTAGATAAAGTAAAAGAGGACTGAAGTATTATGTAATATCATTTCTCTTATATGGCAGTGAAATTTTGACCATCTTCTCGCTGATAATGAAGATGTTTTAGAGAAAATGGAAACAAAAAGGAAAATTATATTTGACATCAGGAAGGGACAGTTGATATTTCTAGGGCACATAATAGGGAGAGAGGAATCGAAAATTTTGATACTCACAACATAGATTGAAAGACAAGAGGGACAGTAAGAAAGTGTGTATAACTTACCTCGTGCTCTTGAATAAATGGGCGGTGAAATAAGTTTTAGGATATAGAACAAAATGGCAAACTATTAAATGCTAAAAAAGATATGAAATTGTAGAGAGCCATGATCGTTGACACCCTGAAGGAACAAGGAACATAGTAGAAGATATCTTCCTTGTCTTCTCTCTCTCTCTCCCTCTCTCTCTCTCACACACACACACAAACACACACACACACACACACACTGACATTCTTAAATTTTCCTGTGGAGCATAATGCAACAGATTCACTACACCAGACGATACTCCTGTGAATTTTACGGGATAGTCTTCGTCACTTAAGGAGGGTATCTCATTGTATGGATCAGTTATAGCGAATTTGTCACTGGAGATAAGGAAATTAAATATATAATAGATTGCGCTAGGTAGTTTCACTCCAAACCGCACATTCTACAAAACCAAAACGTTAATTTAAATAACCTAATCAAATCGAGGATTTCATCTGGATGTCATACATGGCGCCATACCAGTTCAAAAATATTTGAACTCTCTGTTGTATACAACCACTTTCTCAATAGTTACAAATTTGTGTGAGTGAAACCTGTGTGTTTTGGTGAAGATATTTATACATACTATGTGGACTGGCACTACAGAATCACAAACAAAGAAGAAATATCACTTGACTTTCAAAATCAGAAAGAACTAAAATGAACATCACATGTAACTTGAATATCAAGTAATGACATAATCATGAGGTTGACGTTCCAAAAAATAAAAGATGAGAAAGAAATGGCACAATCAATACCGGAAAGAGTGATAACAGCTATTGCACTTGGGAAATTTTAACCGACATTAATATCGATTACTCGGTCTATGAATGCCAAATGCTTCCTTATTAGGAAACAGCTAATGTTACCATCTGTATCATCATTCTGTGGAGGTTATATAGAATATCGGGGTTTCTGTATTGCCATAGTGACCATGCAATAATTTACAACAGGGCGTCTCAATGATATAAGAAAGTTTACAGCTATGTTTATAATATTTTATTATCAATATAGATAGTTTTTACATAGAAGCTTTTGTGTTTTCTCATCTATTAGATGAGAAACCATAAAAGCTTCTACGTAAAACTACAGAGCAATGCCAATCGCTACAGAGTAATGCCAATCTGTAACTCGAACAAATAAATCAAACATCTTTCTACTAAATCAAACGTAAAACACTATTTTATGTCACTTACCGTAATTGATACTTTGTTGAACAGCTTCCGTGTGGGTGCTTCTTTGATCACTACAATCTTAACGTATTCAAATCTAGTTTATTCCCATAATCTTCAATTTCGAATGCTTACTCTTTCATTAAAAACTCACATCTCATTCATGATTACCCTTTTCATTTTAAGCCTAACCCTCTACCTTCAGAAACTCTTGTGCTATATTTTAGGTGGATTCTAGTAGTAAGATATTGCCAGACTTGTTCTATCAGTTTATTTGGTTAAGTAAAATTTCAATACCGGCCTCAGAACATACTCCAATCCTAAAGCTTCTCGAAGCTAATGACACTTTTTCGGCTAAGCACAACATTTCCCCACACTCGACAGCCACCATATCGTGGCTGTTTCAGTACAACAATGCACATGCTCACAACGCCCTGTGCATCCGGCAGTTCCTGGCTGAGAAGAACATCGCCGTACTGGAAAAACCTCCCTATTCACCTGATCTTACTCCGTGTGACACTTTTCTTTTCCCTGAGCTCAAAGGGATCATCAGGATGACCTCTTTTGAATTCGTGGAGGCTATCAAGATGGCCGTAATGACGGAGCTAATGGGCATCTAGGAAGAATCCTTCCAGCAGTGCATAGAAACGTGACAGAAATGGATGGAAACGTGCATTAGATTTATTTGATAATTTGAAGAGGAAAATATGTAGTTTGATGTTTGGAATCGGAATATTTTTTTGACACCGGTTCCATTACATTTCAAACAGCCTTTGTTGCATATCAAAAAAGGTAAGTATAAAGATTTGTTCACATTTATCGTATTGTCAACATTTTTCAGTATGTAGCCGATCATGACGTTTCTACTGATTCATTTTCTTCATTCCTTTTCAGCAAGTATTATTAATTATTAATCCTCAAAATATTTTTTTTCGATTTCTGAAGTTTTCGAATTTTTTTTTATATAAAATAACTGGTTTGAAAGCAATATATTTGCCACTGAAAATTTGGTCATTGAAGCTCTTTTACAAATTCCGACGAAATAAGGACCAATTTCCAAAAAAAAAAAAAAGAAAAAACTATTCCAATGTATCAAAATCTAGTGAATCTTCCTTGTTTTTGCCAGAGAGATTTTTTCCATTCAACAATATTATAATTTTTCTTTCTTTGAATAACACATTCATTCTGGATGTAGGCGATCAGGGCTCGCGTCATTTTCTTTAATATCTGTGAATTGCCATTCTTTAAAAGTATAGTAGTGTGATTTCCCGTTGTTCTGTTTTTGTTCAAATATTTTATACCGTCTCAATCATTATAAATGTCAATGTTGTCAGTGTCGGAGACAAGATTCTGTTGGCTACATACTGCCATTTTCTTTTTTTTAAAGTTGGCTAAATTCTGGTATTTTTTAATCATTTCAAAGAGGTGTAATGTGTATCGGTTACATTGAAGAAGAACGAACCAAAAAACATTTAACATGGATATATTACATGGATATATGTATTATGTACGTATATTAAATATTTTATACCCACTGAAAGTTATTTCATTAGCTGTGGATTTTTTCTTTTGTAAAATAATGGTTTCTAGAATTTTAATTTTTTCTTTGTCTTATGTTGATAGTTGAACATTCTATACGTATCAACGTAAGAGTAATGTTAGTACATAAAATACTATATAGCAAGCACTGAAAGGAATAACTGGCAAATTGTAATAATTGAGTACAAAATTGAACAAAACGTCTTTCTTCACAGAAGGTGATATATAGATATGTGAAATACAAAACAAAGTATCAAAATCGGACAGTTTATTCCCAATTTTGATCCTGATATACAGCATATTATTCGAAAAAATAAATTCAATTAAAAAAAGTCGGTTGCAATTCTCAAAATTTGTTTGGATGAATTCTTGCTTCTTCATATACATACATACACACACACACACACATACACACACACACACACACACACATATATATATATATATATATATATATATATGTATGTGTATGTGTGTGTGTGTGTTGAGCAAAAATACTTGGGTGTCTGACACGTAGTTATTACCTGAATAGCGATTATCAAAACCGAATTAAATGAATTGAGGACAATGCTTTTAATTCAATGCTGGATTGTATGTTGTAAGACTATTATTTATTTTGTAAAATAAACACTTCAATTTATGAACCTATACATTTACACATACGCACATACGCACACATAGTCAAACGCAAACACACACGCTTATATATATATATATATATATATATATATATATATATATATGTATATATATATATATATATATATATATATATATATATATATATATATATATGAAGGAATATAGTTTTAAGGGGTACAATATTTAAGGGGTAAAGTGCTTAATATCGTCGATAATGCGTATGTAAATATAATAGTGTTTCATAAAGGTTGTTTTCATCTTAGACGCAATCGTCGGGCCTGACCATTGCGTCTACCATGAAACAGACTGTCGCCTCTGAGTGTTGACTTGAATGTTTCAATATTTTCACACACACACACACACACACACACATATATATATATATATATATATATATATATATATATATATATATATATAGTGCAAGGGGTAAATTCACGACGTTTTATATTTCGCTCATATACGTTGTTTGTTTTTGACTGTGTCGCCTGCACAGTATATTAGTTCCAGTTGGGCTCCGTCTGTGGAAAAAAGAGCACCATGACGCAATTCACTCCGCCAGAAATTTAGAAACGGTATGCTCTACTGCAGCATATTTTCATTCAGGCAGATTTAGCTAAATAATGTAGATGCATTGTGTCTATTTATTTTAGTTTCAAATCCTCGAATTAATTTCTTGGTGGCTCTATAAAGTTGATTAAGAAAGATTCCACAATTTTCTTTCAAATAATTTTTATTTTTTCAAGTACTTTCAATCTCATTTAAGACCATTCCCAGGGGGTTAAAATATGTGTGGATGTGTATACAGTAGGTACGTCAGCTGAAAATATTTATTTACTGTCCATTTTACAGAGATCCAAATTCGAATCGAAAATTCTTTAGCAATTTTTTTTTATTTTAATATTTAAAAACGAAAAAGATTTTAGTTATAATATTTTATATAAAATTTTGCTGTTATAAATATTTAAGAACATTGTTGCTATACTCATACTTGACTTTATTTTGGGCCGCAATTCTCTTTTATTCCGGAATTTTTATTCTTTGCTCATTATTATTTTGATGAGGTACTAATGTATTTTCGATTGATATCTCTCTAAACTATTAATTGTGCACACGAGTGTTTCTTTAAATGTTCTGAGATTGAACTATACACATTCAAGTGAAACGTAAACCGTCTATGGCCACAAAGAAATTAATTCGTGGATTTGAAAGGATTAAAACTAAAATAGACACAATGCGTCTAAACTATTTATCCAAACCTGAACGTAATTTCAATGAAGGAATAAATTAAATAACATATCTATTATTTCTTTTCTCCTCAGTAATTTTATAATTTTAAACTTAATAGAGTATAAATTTAGATTTTAAAACTGCTAATTTTTTACTTTTAATTTTAATATCAAATTTTAGCATAAAATTTAATACTTATTGGTTAGAATAAATTCATTTTTTTTAATATAACCCCAATTTTAAAGCTCTGAATAGCTATTATAACCTTACTTCGTTGTCGGGTTTTTTGAATTTCCCTGTACTTGTGTTTTGATTGGTCATTCTAGCTTGCGAAGGATCGTTAATTAATTTTAAACTTTTAAAACCATTTATTTTACATTCAACATCATCACTTGAAAAGACACCGAAGGTGTTGAAACAAAATAGTTATTTTTGTAGTGATTTAATAACATATTTTTATTCTATAATTTTAAATAAATAATATATATATATATACATATATATATATATATATATATATATATATATATAAAATGAAAAGTCTTAAACACTAATATTCCATGGTCATAATTTATTCCATTGGAATCGTAAATACGATGCAATTCATCAGACCTACAAATTCAAAAAGAAAACAGAAAAAAACAACTCCGGAAATAAAAACAAAATTTAGAGAGAGTGTAAGTATGAGGGGGAGGGAGATTAAACCTTAACAGAGAGATTTTTAGGAGAGGTGGGTGAAGGGGTTTAAGTAAAAATAAAATGAATGTTGTCGGATGTCTAATGCATAAAGATACATTTTCGTGGGTGGGTTTTTTTGTGTGTTTTTTTTTCTGTATTCTTTTTGAATTTGTAGGTCTGATGAATTGGATCGTATTTACGATTCCAATGGAATAAATTATGACCATGGAATATTAGTGTTTAAGACTTTTTATTATATCCTTACTCTGTCCTGGACATTGAGTTCTACCTGGATTCTTCCTCTTGGAATATTTATTCTAAAATATACAAGTATGGGTATTTATATATTTTTGTATATGTATATATATTTATCACTAATATTATCTATATATATATATATATATATATATATATATATATATATATATATATATATATATATATATATATATATATATATATATATATATATATATATATATATATATATATATACACGTGTGTGTGTGTGTTTGAAAACGATATGTAAATTCTTATATATCAAAACAATTTTAGGAAAATCTATGACCAAGAAGAAAAAACGTTTTGTGTATCGTGTTTCCTAACTTCGGACTTCATTGTACGAAACAGATGTTTACGCTGATATATGCCTGAACTAGAGCTTCGCTAAAATTTTAAATTTAAATAATTTAAAACATTCCACCTTCCTTATGAGATCTTCTATCATCACAATGTAGGATATTTCATAACAAAAATGATTAAAAAAACAAGAAGGAAAAAAGAACTAAATGAAATCGGCTAGACTATCAACCCAAACATATAGTAAAAAAAAATAATACTTAACCTACCGAAATTTCGCAACTCCGGACACCGGAAGATCAGTGTTGTAATCCAACAATTAATTTTATCATTTTACAAAATACATTGAAACAGATAGGTGACCCACGAATGGATTTTTGCATATTCTTTTTTGGAATGTTTATTCAAAGCAGTATAAAAGAATCACAAAGCAATAATATGACACTTGAAATATGGCCATATATGAATAGACACGTAAAGATGGCTGATTACATTTCATGACTTTGTGTTTAAATTACTGAATAACAACGATAATAATAAGACTTTGAGGAAGAATAGAGTCTTATATTTCTATCTCTTGCGGGGGCGTCAAAAACAGGTCTTTTTGTCTGGTTTTATTATATACAATATTGAAATTATCAATTTAAGGCACCCCCACAAACTCCCTCCATCACATCTCATTTGTTCCACTTCCTAAAATTACTTATTAAAATCGAGATTTTTTTTTTTTTTTCAAAATTTTTAAGTTACATATACGCAAAACAATTATAAGCTTGTTCGGGAAAAGAAAATTACATTTCCTTTTAATATGAAATATCCTGCTCTTTACATATTTAAAAAAAAATGTGCCACTGGAATCAGATCAGTGGTTAGCAAGATATTACTACTAAGCTTCGTAAATATTTAAAATTTCATTACCTCTTTCAACTTAACTAAAAATTACTAAAGCCATTTTTCTTCATCATGAACAAAAAGAACATCATAGTAATTCTTTTGCGTTGTGTCCATTCAGGGCGGTGCTATAATGGCTCTCCACAGCTTCTCATCCTTTCCAACTCATAGTAATGTTTCGTCTTGCTATTCACGGATATAGGCTTTTAAGGTAGTTTAATCTCCGTTCTACTTAGACCCTCTTGCCTTCAATATGCTGTGTTTGAGTATCAAAATCTCCAAGCTTTAATTACTGAATATGTCTATTAGAAATTTCAACTGTTACATGGAACAGCTATAGTACTTTCAGAATCCTTCTGTGAAACCACATCAAAAGTGTTTTCTTCTAAATATTTTGTATTGACATGTGTTATCTAGTCTGACTTTGAGTCAAGATTTTTTGAATTCCCACTTGCTAATTTTTTTAAAAATAGCCCAAAATCAGTCAGATCATTCTTAATCTATAGACTAATAAAATGTATTCTTGCATTTGCATAAATGTAAGTTATATTGCTTTTATATGAATTACACACACTGTCATAATAGCGTACCTAAAGGAGGAATAGACTGTACACACGGTGCAACACTTTTATTGAGAAGGCACTTTTGGTATTGCTGTATAAGGCTGTATAGGTTGTATTGAAATAAAAGTGGTTTTAGCGTCGTGTACAAAAATATGACAAACTGTAAAGTGAGTGAGAGGACTTTCATTCGTTGGGATTTTTATCAGACTGACCTTTGTTGATATTGCTAATATATATATATATATATGTGTGTGTGTGTGTGTGTGTGTGTAAAATGTGTATGTATAATATATATATATATATATATATATATATATATATATATATATATATATATATATATATATATAAATAAATTTGTTTAATATATATATGCAATTCTTATAAATATTATTTATATAGTATGTATGTGTTGTACTTATTGGAAAGCACTCAGTATCAGTGATAGAGCTAACATATTTAGTTGGATTGATGTGAGTTTGTGACCCTGGGTTTCACGCTATTTGCGATCGTCAGACAAACTTTTGAATATCGCAAATAGCATGAAACCCAGGGTTACAAACTCATATATATATATATATATATATATATATATATATATATATATATATATATATATATATATATAGAGAGAGAGAGAGAGAGAGAGAGAGGAGAGAAAGAAAGCGTGAAAGGAAGCCATTGTGCAATCTGTTTTATTTAATGGAGAGGGGGAATAAACTAAGTGGCTGCCTCGGCCAGTACAAACTCTAACTACGACACTGCACAGTCTTGTATGTATTTCCGCACCAACTTTTCATTTATAGTTATACTATCAAATATTATGCACAAGAAATGCATTTCTTATTTTTTACAGCTTCTCTTTGTTTTCGGATGATGGAAATCATGCTTGGTTCAAGACTATGTGTGAATTGTTGTCGATTCTTGAGGTTTCTAGTGATCTCTTCTGATGTGAAATACTGAAAACAAAACTTTCTCTAACAGGAATGCCAATCGGACTTTCGGAATTTCTCCGCTCGAGCATAAACGATTAGCTTTTTTTTTTTTTTTTTTACTTTTTTATTACATAAAGATTACTTAAGAATAACATTACAGAATGAAGAGCTACTATATAGCGAAGTTATTAATACTCGTTTCTCGTAGAGTCAGATGAATTGTTTTTGTGTACTTAGCCCAAAATTCACATACATGAAAAATGTACACAATATTACTTTAAAAAAAATGCTAAATCCCTTTAGGATATAGGCAAACGTGGTTCTCCATACATCCCTCTTATTTCTTCTTATTGTACATGCCGTGATCTTTTATGACGCGGGTGATCATGACTCTCCACAACCTCATATCATTTGTAACCTTTGGTAACGTTCGTCTCTTTCGCGCAAAATAACTATCTCTCAGATTTCCCGCCATTTATCGCACAAGCTTGTCATGGAAAGTAGCCTATTGCTTTCCTCTTGTTCATCTTGGCGTCGAGATGCCCCGTGAGTCTCAAATTGTTCAAGCCTTCGTTTCTCATTAAATATTATTACTGTTATTATATAAAAACACAGCCCTAAAATCCCAATATATATAGAATACAACATCACTACGCCTCAGCGTTGTCCCCTCGGGCTTTCCTCCGGTGTATATCGATCTGAATGAGCTGTTAGAAATTTTGAACTGAATCCATTATTTACTCTACGGGAGTAGACTGTCCATGTCTCGGAATATCGTCTAGTTTTTATTTTTCCTTCTTCTTAGTTATTGTTCGCTCGTTTCCACTAAGTCCAAGTACACAGGGTTTTCTACAGAGATTGAACGCACAATCATTATGCTCATGGAATATAGTGTTTATGAGTGCAGATGAACGTAAACAGTCTATCCCCGCAGATTAAATAAAGATTGATTGATTGATTGTTTTGTTTAACGGCATCTCAACCTTAGTGGTCATTATATGCCGAAAATGGGTTTGAGTGACTTTAAAGAATCTTAAGTTAAATGTGTTTCTTGGTTTAAGTAGACATCTTGAAGTAAACAGTTTCATGGGGGTATATATCTTGATAGGCTCCAGAGGCGGATATGCAATGTGGTTAGCCCTGCCCTGGCGTCTCGTCTACAGTCACTTTCTCACAGACACGCCGTCGCCTCCCTCTGTCTGTTCTACAAATACTTTCATGGAAATTGCTCCGAGGAGCTGCATTCGCTGGTTCCCAGACGTCATGAGTTCCAGCGCCTTACGAGGCTGGTATCCCGCTCCCACCCCTTCACTGTCGAAACTCTAAATGTAGCCGTCTCTTCTACTCTAATAACTTCATGTCTCGCACCTCTCGCCTGTGGAACTCCCTTCCCTTCTCTTGTTTCCCTGTGAGCTATAATCTCCAGCTATTCAAGTGTAATGTCAATCGTCATCTCCAGTTGCCTTGATCTATCCACTACCCTCATCCTTTCTTCTATCACTCCTATCTGATCTTGCTCTAAATTTTCTGTAACCCCTTGCGTCCTAGTGGCTTCCCGCCTTGCTTGGGGTGAAATGCTTAAAATATATATATATATATATATATATATATATATATATATATATATATATATATATATATATATATATATTTGTGTTTATCACAATCTCTTCTAGATTTTGTTATAGAGACCAGTTTCCCTTATATATTCAAGTATTTTTGAAGGTTTTACTTGGAGGAATATTTCTTTCAGGTTTGTTTCTTTGTAGTACTTTTGGCGAGTTTGCTTCAAGTCTAAACAATTTGTCAAAATGTGACATATTGTATAAGCCTCCTGGCATGTTATACAGATTGGAGCTGCCTCCTTCTTAAGGAGGTAAGAATGGATGATGCTCGAGTGACCCATACGGAGTCTTGATAATGTTACTTGTTCTTTTCTAGTCATTTCACTGTAGTCATTTATTTCTCCAATTTGTTCCTTTATTGCATGTAATTTGTTATTGGTGTAAGAATTCCATGATTCTTGCCATTTGTTCATTTGATGTTTGTTAATTGTTGCTATTAGGTCTGTAAAGGGAATTTTATCTTTTGAGGGTTCCAGTTCTAGTGCTTTTTCTGCTGCCTGATCAGCCCTGTGATTCCCCTTTATACCGATATGACTGGGTACCCAGAAGAAGACTATTTCTTTATTTTTAGTAATTACATCGATCTTGTTTAGGATTTTGGTTGTTAAAAGGTTGTGTGTTTTCAATTATATTCAATGCCATTTCTATGGCGGATGCTTCAGCACTGTAGACTGATGCTTTATCAGGGAGTCTTTTTAATAGTTTGTTTTTGTTGTGCACTGCAGCACATTAAATAAAGAGCTCAGTTCATCATTCCCTTTAGGTTACCCAGATACATATAGCTTGAGAAAGGCAAGAGAGCACAATGACAGAAATGTAGTTTCCCTGTAGCTATTCTATAGATTCTTTCATTGTAAAATTTCTGATGAATTTTCTCTATGGTAATTAATCTCGGGGAGGCACGGTGGAGTAATGAATAGAGGCGCAGATTGAGAAATCGGAGAGCCGAGTTCGGATTCCAGTCGAATCAATTACATTCCCTTACGTGCTAATACCCTTGGGAAAAGTATATATCCTCTTCTTTTCCCCTCCCCATACCGATACAGGTTGCGTTCTGTAGACTTGGATGGCAACTGGTCTACGGCAGAAAGAAATGCCAACCCACTGCAGGAAAAAAATCTGCCTTGTCATGTATCGAAATTTACATGATCGCCTAAGCGAGTATCATTCATGGCACATAACTGACTAACCTAATCTTGAAGGTAAGGTCTCATAATTTTACAGTTGAAATTGTTAGATGTAACCGTAAGTTCTATGTTAACAGTTTCTTTTCTCGCACTTCTCGTTGGTGGTACTCTCTTCCTGTTTCTTGATTTCCAGTCAAAATTGATCTTCAAAAATTACAGAGACATGCCAATCTTTATTTTCTGTCTTCTTAACCCCTGAATCTTAGTGTCTTTATTGCCTTGGGTGAAGTGAATAATACAAATTAATTATTCACATCATTTTTGATAGCGGGAAGAAATTAGTGTTTAAATAAAGTTTGTTTGTTTAGCGGCATATCGACACCATAATGACGAAATTTAATTTAAAAAAATGTAGTGTAGGTATTTCTACTATAAAAATCTGTTTCTCCACTTTCATAGATTTTTACCCCAGCATGGTCGTCAACTATTTGCCCATAGAGGAGACCCTAACAGATGTTACCACCCCGGGTCAGTGTGGACCTGGGAACAACAGCAATTAGGAGGTGGTTCCATGCTCCTCAAATCAACCCATTTTCCGATCAGAGGCCTTGTTGCTGGATGTAGTTTATGGCCATACCCAGAACTGATCTAAATAGAGGAAATCAGGATAAATCGTATCGCATCATGTCTCTCTCAATCTAGCAATAAATGTCAAATTTGACAAATAATTTTCTACCAAAATGATATAAAATATAATATAGAAATAGGCTCAGCTAATAAATAATGCATTGTAGATATTATAGTAGTTATAAAAAAAAATTGTATGTGAAAATATTTAAAAATATATATATTAGGTTGGTGCAAAAATAATGTCGTTTTTGACGTTCAACAACGTCAAAAACGACATTATTTTTGCACCAACCTAATATAATTTAGATATATTTTTAAAGTTTTAAAAACGCAGAATAAATCATATTTAAATAGTTGAACGTCCGGCTATAAAGTAATGATCAGCAATCTCATATAACAGACGGTTATTATTCCTTGATTCTGAATATTTGGGAGAAGCTTTTGAATTTATGTTAAGTTAAACGATGCTTTAATGTGGATTAAGTATTAGAAACTTAGGCTCATTGGTCATTACAACCATAATTTGTACCGTACATAAAAGTTTCAGTTGCTTACATTATTTACCTTCTATTACCATCTTTTTCTTTTCTCACGCCACTCACCTTCTTGTGACTTTTGACTCCAATTTGCAACTACGCACATACTAAACCAAAATATTTCATTGCTAAAACTACATGAGGTGTGCAGATTTAACAAGAATCTAAAGTATTGTTATTCCGATAGTCCTGCAATTTGATCCCTGCAGGCGGTATACATTTTTACGAACACATTTTTACGATTATTTGACATCAATCTGTCCCTGAATTACTCCATTACTTGAACAAATTCAAAACCATATATTGCGCAACTTTAATAATGAATTAGAGACTGTCCTGTTCGAAAAAGAAAAACTCTCTGTCAATATGCTTTTATTCTCAGTATGCGTTCTGGAGTATTCTAATATACTCTCCAAATATTGACTTAACTAGCAGTTTCAAAAGTTCTTTTTTATGTACTTTTGCATAATCTATAAAACCTACTTTACTCTTTCTAATATCAAATATCCTACGCCTTTTGGCACACCAGAGTAAATCAAATATGTAACTTAAAAATAATATTTTCCGAACCTGAGAGTTTCTTTCTATTATGTGCTTATATATTAAGGTATCAATTTATTATATATTAAGGTATCAATTTATTATATATTAAGGTATCAATTTATCGAGCCTAAGTCGGCTTAAAAATTAAATTTAGTTCTTGACATCTATTAGGGTTTGTCGTCCTATTAATTCGTCTTACATATTAATCATTATTATACATTTCAGATGCGCTTAGATTTGCGGGTTCAAACAAATCCGTCTATAATATATCAGTAGGAAAGCTTTACCGTTGGCTAATTGTTAACACTAATACAACTGTATGCGTTTCTTCAACTGTACTTATCTGTACTCTAGAATAAATTTTACCTTCTCTGAGTATCCCACCAGATCTGGTATGTTAGAACTTTAAATCAAATTTAGGTTGTTAAGAATGTATCCATAGTAAAGAAAAAATACTTTATTATTTATAATAATTTATTCTTTTTCTATATAACGAATCCCTTCCAGACGTTAGCGATAATAGTTCTCCACAATTTCCTGTCATTTGTAACTCTTAATAAATATTATCATTTTCTTCTCCCATGTAAACGCTTTCCGCCATTAATTTACTCAAGTTCGCTAGGTAGGTTATGCGTTGTTTTTCTTGGCCACGCCTGCCTTCAATCTGTCCTGTGCGTATCAATTTTCCCAAACCATCTTTCCCCATGAACTCTTATTCTGAATTAGATTTGTAGGTATAATATATCGATTGAACATGTAATAAAGTTCAAAAGTAAAATGTTGACGATGAAAATGTATGCAATAAGTAAACACTCCTCCCAGATATTTTGAAGAGGATTAGATGTTTATCCCTTATTTCCTGTTTAGGATCGTATTTCTGATCCCTTCTAAAGTTTACTTCAACTTTATACTTCAAACATATTCACCTAACCTCTGAAATTTTATTTACTACTAGCCGAATTAGCTGCGCTTTGTGTATTACACATTTTTTGTAAGAAAATGATTGATTTTAAATCATTGTTGTAATATGTGGAAAAAATGATGCATTTCAACATTAATCACTGATCTTGCCGATGTGACAACCATATTTTGGCTTTCTCTAACTATATTTAGGATATAATTCATTCTCTTGTTCAAATTTAAATTTAATTTAAATAAAAGAGGAAAAAATCAGTGGTGGATTTGTGTAGTATTCAATATATGGACGAATGGTAGATTTGTAAATGTGCAAGATGGATTCTAACAAGATTCTGGCACGACACAGTGGCCCAACTTTTCATTACAATAGATGCTGCTACTGATTCAATGCAAACGCCCCACTTCAAATCAATAGAAAATGTGAAGCCAAGAAGGTGCAATGTGTTGTTCTGAAATCTAGCGCCAGCGATGCTGATGGTATGTAGAAAAGGCTCTCTATGGTGGTTAAATGAAAGCATTTTGTCTTGAAGGTGTTAAATTTTACAAGTTATTTCCTATCCCAGTTAACCTCTCCCTGTAATGATCATGGATGACGGCTTAGCAAATTGACCCTGAAATATTTCCAAACAATAATTATGTTTCAGGGATTGTCAAATAAATAGATGCTAAAACAGTGTTTTTGTTTAGGATTTTTTTATGTATGTTTTGTTTTTGTTGTTATCCTTTTCGCTCTCCCGCTTTTAAAATTCACCAAAGGACAGGAAATTGTGGAAACCCACGAGTTACCCACGTCCTGACGGGACACGGCGCATAGTAGAAGAATCAGTTGAAACTAAACAAAATATTCTTAGAGCAGTCCTTTTAATCTAGTACGAAATACACCTTTGGCTTAGATATGTTCAGCAACTTGTCGTCGTGTAATGGTTAACAAACTATTCCTTTAGATCAATTAGTAGTGAAAACGGTCCACACTGAACGCTCCACACTTCTTTTTTCTTCTTTTTTTGATTAGTTTTTTGTTTAAGTTAACCTTAGTAAATAGTTATGAAAAAAAAAAAAAAAAAAAACAGGCGTGTTTTTGTGTTTGTGGCTGCGTTCAGCATGTGTGTGCAAGGAGGTCCGAATATGGTTGTTTATTTGCATATCCAAGCAAGTGAACTGAAAAGAGGGAGGGAGGGAGAGAGAGACTGAAAAGAGAGAGAGAGAGAGAGAGAAAGAAAGAGAAAAAACACAACGAGAAAATAAATACTCGGGAGAAAATTATAAAATTAATAAAAGCTGTCAAATTTAATGGAAGAGTGAAAAAGGCAAATAAAGCATATATATATTTAATTGATTTACGCTACAAAATGTGTCATAATTTTTTAAACGTAATTTATCAAATTTTCTCAATATCGAATTACTAACCATGACCTCAAGTTGACTCCGCAAACCTTAAAATGCACAACAACGGTTAAACAGACATGAACGAATCAAGGCCATTAAGAAAACCGATTAATACAAGAACAGAAATAAACTATAACAACTCACTTTATGATTTTGAATATGCGAAAAGAATTTTTTATCAAAATACTGACCCATTCATGATCCATGTTTATTTTGAAATAAAAAAAATTAAGAATGCAATCAGAATTAATAACAACTATGAATAATACTAACACTAAATTGCAAACTTTTCTTAATTTCAGTAAGTTGACTCATAAGGGAAAATATTAACCTAAAAACATATCAGGCTGCGAAGTTTGGCTCTGTTATTGACATTATTAGAGTCAGTGTACGTTCTGTGGGAAAAAAATATGTAATTTTTGACACTGAGTTCAGCACCGATCGTCGGCAGTTTGAATGCAATCTAATATTTGGCCCTTGATAAACAGTAGAGCACTTTTCCTACTTTTATAACCTAAGATCGATATTGAAAGGTTTAACCTTGACTACTCCTTAAAGAATATACAAACTGAAATTAATAAAAAAAAATAGAAATTCTTATCAAAAGAATGAGATGAAGAGAACGTTTCATATTTAAGGAAAAGTTTAGCACAAATGCCAACAACCGGTTGGCGTTGATCTATGTAACCACTTTTACATTTATATACGTTCCTGATATTAAGAACTTTTAACCTTAAATATAGCATACCTTAAAAGTATGTTTATATCATCTTATATACATATACATATATATATATATATATATATATATATATATATGTGTGTGTGTGTGTGTGTTTGGTTTGATGCATGAGTAAAATCTTCCACAAAATATCTAAAAATGGCATATGTGAAAGTGAATTAATTCAATTAGTGGAATTATAACTGAAAATTCGAAACTTAAAATGCATTAACTTATAAACGACTGACTGCTGTTAAGTTTTTATTTAATTTTTCTTGTATTTTTGTAATTTTCTTTTCTTTTCGGAGCATAAATCATGCATGCGTAGAAGGGATTCGTTTTTGGGACACAAAGTGTGTAAAACTGTTCAAAGATTTTGGATTTGAACGTTTTCTATTGGTCATTAGCAAGGATTTTTTTGTTTGTCTTAATATGTAGTTTTTTTTTTTTTACAAGATAATTTTTTTAATCCCCGAACACAGTCAGCACATGGTAGCTGTGTTCATAATTAATATTATTAAATGTTGGTCTCTTATTTTTATTATAGAGGCTTCCATTATTTTAAGCGTTTTCAGCATTTAGATGTTGCGGATTGTGGTTGGCAGGTCTCTGTGTGTATTTAATGAACCTAAGATTCGAGTGGTTTTCTTGATAGGCATGCAGTTGTATGTCCGATATAATTATTATTCATGAATTTATTTTAATCAGGAACGGATTTCCATAATGTATATATAAACTCATAAATAATGCTGTTCCTACGTAGCTTGAATCTTACTTGTTACATTGTTGGCCGTTTTATATTTTTAGAATAAATAACCAGCTTAATCATCTTATTTTGGTCGAGTGAAGTTATAGATTTCTTCGCTATGTTTCTAAGGGCAAATTCGACCTGCTTATAATTAACATGCATTTGATTTTTATGGAAAATATTAATATTATTGTTCTTTCTTTATATTCAGTTTACTATTGCCTAATTTGATTATCGATAAGGTGATTCAGGAAACCGTTATTACCTAGCATGTATTTATCGTTAAGTTCTTTAAAGAATAACGAACGAGAGGGTGAATTCTCGTGTACTTTCGTGAGGAATATTTTACGTCACCTATTTTGCATTTAAGAAATCATTCGCTAATAAAATTAAGTTGAGAGGAAATTCTACTTGTGAGTTCTTTTTTTTATATGACGAAGTGGTCAATGTGTTATTAGGTTAGCCAGAATATCCCGCTTCACTTAGAAAACGGAAAGAAAACAATAACATTTTATGGAGCACCAACCACTTATTCTTCTAAATAAAACATTCTGACAGCGATCAGCCAACATCCGAATCTATCCCAGGTACCTGTCTAGTGGCTTTGAATAATAAAAAAACTGTATAAAAAAAAAAGAAAAGCTTTCTTCACTTCATCAAAAATGTTGAATCGCTGGTTCGAGAGGAAGTGTGCCGGTGAGCATAATAGGTCGTAGTCACTCGGAGCAGCATCGGGAATAAATGGTGGACGTGGAAGAATCTCAACACCGTTCATCTGTTTGAACTTCTCTGGCAGTGTGTGTCCTCGAATTGTCTTGATGAAACAAAGCCCGACCTCGATTAACCAAAGCAGAATACTCCTTCTTTAGTTTGACTTACACGCGGTCTACCTGCTAGCGATACAGTTTCGCGTTGATGGCGAGACCGTGTCGAACAAGCACGACATGCCGTACTCCTTGAACATTCCACCAGACAGATCAAGATTTGTTTTTATTTTTCTGCTTCCTATATAAGTCAGTTCTTTCTGGCCAACATTGTATTATTTGTGGATTCTTCGAGAACACATAAGAAGTGATGTTTATAATTTTCTTTAATTTCGTAAGTAAATTTAGGAACGGAGTTGTTTTTCGAACGTAGTTTCAATTTTTTCAATTTTATTATCTTCAACTAAAACAAAAATATCATGGCGGACATATATGTTAGGTTTCGTAACATCTTCGAATGCTTTGTTTTCGGCGTGATAAATATGACATATATATATATATATTGATGCATGTTTCATTAAATAATATAGACAAGTTTTATCCATTTATTTTATGTAAATTCTTTTCATATCGTTTGATAAGCTTAATAGCATTATCATTAAAAGAAGAAAGAAAATCACAATACTGATACATATTTTTTTAATCCTATCTAAGCTTTCGGATTACATAAGCCATTATCAAATATGACAATTACATTACAATATATTAAACAATACACGGGCAACACAATAATGATAGTCTGTTTATGTTTACATGGAAGATTTCCAAGCAATGACAAATTCGTGCATATAAGACCCTGGAAACGAAAATCGCACCGCAGCTCATGACGTCACACATTACCATGCGAGAGTGAAAACGAGAAGCGTTAAGTATGGGATGCCGTTGGTATAAAGCAATGGCTCCTGTTATATCAATTTTAGGCATTGATGAATATTTGTGGAGATTTCATAGTTTACTTTGTTCAGGTTAGGTTTCAACCGTTTTTTGCATATAGCTTCAAGAATTTTTAGTTTGTTTTATTGTTTCATGTTTAAGTATAGTTGTGTTTTCAACGAGAATTTTCCAGAATTGTGTATGATGCCAGGCATGTTGTTTTAAATGCCTAAATATGTTATCATTCAAATGTAGTGTCAAGCGTCGTGAAAGCGGGTTTGTGGTATGACCAACATAAATATTATTCAATTCGTTGGAGATACAATCTTCCAAAGGGCACATGAATTTGTAAACTGTGTTGGTTTTTTGCAAATCGCTAACCGGGGGAGAGGAATCATTGCGAATCATTGAGTTGGATATACAAGATTTAGTGTAGTATATGATTAACTTAATATTTTTTGCTACGGTCTGTTGTAGATAATTATATATATATATATATATATATATATATATATATATATATATATTGGTGCAATGTGTAGATAGCCGCAATTTTTAATTTCGCGAATGCACGTTGTGTGTTTTGATTTTGTCGACTGCACAGTATATTAGGGTCAGTCGGGCACCGTCTCTAAGAAAAAGAGCACCATGACGCAATTCACTTCACTAGAAATTTTGAAACGGCATACCGTACTGCTTGGTATTCGCGCCGGAAGCTTCAATACGAACATTTCCGAGTATTTGTGTTTCAATCTAAGGAAAGTACAGAGGATTCCGAAAGAAACGGATGAGTCTAATGGGGATTACGAAGGGATGGCACCTCGGAAATCTCACTCTGATCGTTCTGATAAGAAAAGTACTCCCAAATTTGTTGGTGATGGCCTCAGACTGAACACGGAGGCCTAAATCAAGTGCTTTGAGGAGGTAGTGCTGCCCTGGTCAAAATGGTGGCTGCTGGAAATACTTATGTCAGGCAATAGAACTATTTACCAAGCAGGAGCACCCAGTCATGGCTGTCAGACAATTTTTTCGACTATATCACCTCCTATGTCTGGCCCCCTAAATTCTCAGACTGCAAGCTCCGTTGATGATATCTGTGGGACGGAGATGATCGATGAAACCAACAAAACTTCTTGTATCACAAAAGATGAACTGAAGGCAAGGATTATGGTACCATTCACCAAATTAAACAAGGAAACAGTCCATAGAGGAGATTTCGAAACTCGTCTGGAGGACGTGGTTGAAGCCGATGGCGATTTTGTTGAATAGATTTCCTCTCTAGTATTTCAAGACATTTTTGTATAATTTTGTTAAATATATCTGTTAAAATTAGATGGCAGTTTTGTTTTCATTTTTGCGTAATTTATACGCCAATTTATCCATCGGACTCTGTATATACATAACTTAGTTTAAACGTAACGAAAATTAGAAAACACCAGCAGAAACTTCCTGAAGAGTGGGTGAACTTAAAAATTATATATATATATATGTGTGTGTGTATATATATATATATATATATATATATATATATATATATATATATATATATATATATATATATATATATATATATATATATATATATATATATATATATATATATATATATATATATATATATATATATATATTAGAATACAAACCTTCATCAACAGTGGAAAGAGCGATAACAGTTACTTGACTTAAGAAATCTATTTTCCTGAAAAATTGTTTTAAGACAAAGATTTTATACATTTAAACTGAAACTAGTACTACGTCCTCTGTCCATGAATGCCACATGTTTCCTTGTATCGAAACGGCTTATATTATCCTTCATATCTACAAATCTACCATTCGTCCATGAACGGAATGCAGATGCCATATATGGTCCGCTGTCCCCGCGGTTTTCGACAAAATCGGAAGACGGATATGCAATTTAATCAGTCCCTCTGTTGTAATCCCGATTCCATTCACTTTCTCACAGACGTAATGTGGTTTCCCTCTGTATTCTCTACAAACATCTCTGTAGCATTCATTCTAACGAGATATTGTCACTGATGCCGCGACTATTTGAATTTTAGCGTGCTACAATGTTGGCATTTCGGTGCCACCTTTTTACTGGAGAAAGAGTTAAATGTAACCGCGTCTTCTACTCCAACAGTTTCTCTTGCACTTCCCGACAGTGGAACTCCCTTCTATTTACTTGCGTCCCTCATAATCTTCAAAAATTTAAATGTAATGTCAATCGTTATCTTCAGATGCCATGCACCCCGTTCTTCCATTTATCATTCTCCATTTCATTTTTTATACTTTTCTCAGTCACCATTATACCCAGTTTTTTTTCCCCTAGTTCCACTATCTGTATCCCCTTGCATACCAGTGGCACTCCTGCCATACTAGGGGGTGAAATGCTTATAAAAATATTACCATTATCAAGTAAAGAATAATACACTTCAACATTCTGCTTAACTAAATGCTAAATACTTTTCCGAACATACGTATAACATATCCATGTAATCATACTTGCAAAATGTCATATTTCAATTTAAAAGAATGTATGTGGTAATATTTTTAATAGAAATACCCGCGAAAATTTCGCGGTTTGCTTACTTGAATTCTCTGATGAAGCTTACTTAAGTTAATGGTTAAATAAGCTCATGGTGAGTTCTACGACAATAACATAATCGTTGAAATTATTCCCATATCGCATCGTTAAATATTTGAGCTAAAAGAATTAACAAAATATGCAATAACAATCATAAATATATGGTAAGAATGAAAATATTTGAATTGAAACGTTTTTTTTTTAATTTCAATGAAACAAACGTTTAACACATGAGAATGTTATCGCCTTTTCTTTCTTTCTTTCTTTCTTTCTTGCTTGCTTTCTTTCTTTTTTTTTTTTTCTTTCATTTTCTCGGTGAAACCCAGTACTGTCTCTTATCTATCACTGCCGACGTTCCAAGCATTCAAATCGAAATAGTTCATTAATTATGAAGTATTTGGTAGGGGGGTAACGATTGTGCTAATTAATTAACCAACGGAGGGACAGGTAGAATTATGAATGTAAAATTATTTCTTATAAATGTCTCTGGTAATTTTGGATTTGCTTTTTGTGTTTTTATAAATATTTCATAAAAGTACCGATTAATTTGATGATTAGAACCCACACTTAGTTTGCATTAAAATTTCCCTGAATACTTACATTTAGGTGTAAATGTATATGTTTCATTCAAAAATGATTTGAAAAAAAAAATGAGTGAAATCTACCATTTTGAAGTTATCGACAGTAAAAGTTCGGATTCATTCGAGTCCCTGGGAGCAGCCATTACTGGCGTTGTTTGTATGCATTTGCTGCAGAAAGCTAAGCACAGAAGAACGTAGTTAACGGCCTTTTTTACAGGTTTTACTCGTCTCAACTTATCGCAGTTACACTGAAGATTTTGCTGACGCATGAAAAATATTGACGCTGCTTGATTTTGATCTCGGTATCCAATTTTACATATACATATGTACTATCTCTGATATTGAGCTAAGTGCTCGAGATTACACATATTTCATAAATATACCATATCGTATTTGGCTGAAATGCTGTTTCTGCTATTATCGCTACGGTTAGAAATTATCAGATACTGATAGGTGATCACTGACACGCTTTTTATTTCTCTCCAACCAAACCAAGTCCGACGAAATCAAAATACACGCACGTAAAATCCACATTTCATCCAGATGGTTCAACGGACTTGAAGTCACTTTTGCAGATGTCCTGGGATCACTGATCGGGACCCGCAATTCTAAATTGTTAAAACAAAATTTCGATAAACAATACCAATTTAGTGAAAATCGGACTAAAATTCATAGGTTTTGGTATGTAACATGCCAATCACTGAATTAATCGTGTGTACACGTCACGGTGTCGTTATATCAACATATTTGGAAATAGAAAATAACTTAATCATTTTCGCAGTGTAATTTTCCTAAAATAAAAATAGATATGAAGTAAGTTTAGCGTAGATTGTCACTTGGCCAAACAAGAAAAGAAGGAATACATGAAGACGTTATTGCGTCAATTTGCTATTTATAGCGTTGAAAAATATCTTTGGAGATCAGCAGTCAACTTACCAGCTTTATGTTTGGAATAACATATGCTGTTGCTATTAGCACGAGACAGATCCTAGTAATAACATTTTTTCAAACGAGTCAGTGAAATATTAAATTTAAGATATTTTTTCTTACACCCAAAGAAGAAAGATGGGATCGAATCGGGTAAATAAATTTGAGATTTTTGTTGCACTCGAACACTTTATCCTTTCATTAATACTCCCTTAAAAGCATGATTTCTCGTCGTAGTCAGCAGTGCTAAGAAGTGAGAAAGACGATCCTTCTAATGTCTAAATTAGTGCAGAGTCATTAATCTTAATTAAGAGTCAAAGACTTTGGAACCGAAATTTAAAACGTTTTTCTTCTTTATAAAAATACAGAAAAAACATCACCAAAGCGTTTGCTCCCATCTCCCGGTGAGTCTGCTATAATTAATGGCACACGTTTTCACACGTTAAAACAACGACAATGGTCATATACATTATTTTGACCCTTCAACAGGCTTTTGAGGCTAGGTTACCAAAGCTGTGATTATACTCATGGGTATCGCGTATTTATGTTCAGTACGTAGCTATTTTATAAGTAGCTATTACTCTTTCGAATCTTTTTTAGTGAAAGAATTAATAACACAGGTATCGCCAGTTAGATCTCCGACGTCACTGCTAAATCCTATTCATGAAACTGGGCATTTCCTGTCAAGAAATGATCAGAATATCGATCCAAAAACGAATGTTTTTGTGAGGTCGATCGGCAGTCACTACTCCGCTACGCAAGTATTGAATGCAAATTCCAGCCTCAAAATTTAGGCCACTATTGTGACCATATGCAAGAATAAGCAACGCTTTGTAAATATATTTAAATCTACCATATAGCAGATATAGATACTATCACAGTACTTTTATGTGGCAGCGAATCCTGGGCACTTTTCACATAGATGAAGAGAAAACTTGACGCAATAGAGATTTTGTTCTATGTTCTAAGGATGCTCGGAATAATATGAATAGAGTATGTGAAAATCAACACTTGAACTTAGAATGAGAAAGATATAACTGGCCATTCTAGAAGCCATAATGAAGAAGAAAGACGTGAAATATTTGAAACCCTCAGGGAAACAGCGAGTAACATAGCTAACAAGCTTGTGGAAATAGATAGCAAACCAGAGAGAGGGAAGGATAGTAAAAAATATTACTAAGTGCTACAAAGTACAGGAAGTTATAGAAATCCTTATTTGCTCTCATTCTGGGTGGAAAAGGCACAGAGAAAAAGAAATAATGGAAAAAAATCGTCAAATATAAGAACAATTATTATTATTATTATTATTATATAGCTGGCCACGCGTATATAAACATAGCCGTCTACGAGGGCGGCTAGCTCATGCGCATTTGTGTTTATTCAACACCTACAGAGCACACCTGTGTTTTATACTATATCTATACTGAGCAGACCTTAGTTACAATTTCTGGGAAAGAGCGTATCTAGCGTGATTAACAATTTGAACAAGGCCAGCACGCTCAAGCCCTCGGCCACAATGGCTTGTGTCTTCATGCTAGCGCAGCAAGGGTTGTGTCTACCCAATTTCACTCACAAGGTTTGGGTCAACCCGTTGTATGGTTTTAAGGCACTTTCCAAAGATGCCCCTGGGATCGACCACTTCAGTTCGATAGCAGTCTTTTTTTCTTTCATGAAAAATCGACCATGGTGACATTCGAAACCGTGTCTCTTGGTCAGAATGCAGCAGCATTCGTAGTAGTTATTTTTGTTAAAATAATTGTTTAAATAATATGAAATCGAGGATACAGAAAAAAGAGCAAAAACAGACATTACCGAAACACGTTGGCGTTCGAAGATTCTCGACTACAAATTCAAATGCGTTTTAAAACGTGTCGTTTTCCTTAAAAAAATGAAAGCCTAAGCAAATAAATAAATAAATAAAGCTCGGAAATTAGAGTCAAATATGCATGGCGTATCAAAAATAAATTGACAAATTGTTGGACATGTTCTTCACAATAAACCAAGGACAAAGGTACATAGAGACATATGGCCGCAAATCCTTCTTTTTTCATTTATTAAGTTTAAAGTTTACGGTAGATGCTGTTAAATGTACAATTCAAGATACGACCCAAAGAAAATCATTATAATATTTTTGTTTGGGTGGGGGGTCCTGACTCCAAAACAAAGTAAATTGACCATATAAACGTAATGCCTCAAATACCATCGTTGTACCTCAACAAATAGCAACAAATATTCAAAATGCCTTCCGATTGAACATATATTGCACTTGTCGGACCCATTTACTGTCGGATCCTTATCCAAAATTTATTCATCGATATATACATGTTGCGATTGGTAAATTGCTGCTATTGTATATTTTTAATTTTGCGCATGCGCGCTATTTCATTTCGTTTTTATCGACTCCCTATATATGTATTTCGATATATGAAAAAATAATAAATAATTTCCATATACGACATCATAATATTGTAAAAAGAGTAAATGAATAGATAAATAAATAATAATCACTTTCATTTTTTTAATCCACCTAGTTTTCGGAGCGTTGAAAAAGACATTGTGACTGTCAGCGTTCATTTTTTTCTCTTTCTGTACCTGCATATAATATTTTTGAGTCTTCTAGCATTACGTCATTAACATATATCTCTGAAGGTAGTTATTAACGGCCAATCCTCCGACTCCCTGGCGGACAGCACAGGGTGGGGGTCACTTTTCAGACCAACAATCTTTCTGAATTACATAAATGACCTATCTAAGAATATACTCGGATCATTTGCAGATATCTATGCCGATGATACGACGATATACGGACGCACCTCTAAAATTCTTGACCATCAGAGATTGGCAACTGATCTTTCTTCCGATCTAAAACTAACTTCCCACTGGGGAATGAAACTGGCTGCTTACATTCAATGCCTCCAAAATCAGAATAGTTACATGATATCACCCCGTAATAAACCTTGAACTACCGCTAGTCACAATGAATGGGTGTTCCCCTTTAGAAGGATCCTGCTTTGAGAGAATAATGAACCTCAAACTCGCACCCGGTTGCTAGTGGAACTCGTATATGCGATCCTTCGATAAAAATACGGATAAAATGATCGGTTTCTTGTACCACTCCAGTAAGTCCTAAAGCTATCCATTACCTTTATATGAACCAGACCAGACCAGACCGAAAATGGTGTACTTTTGACATATTTGGGTCAACTGAAAAGATTATGGCGAAGCTTGAAAAATTGAATTTATACAACTACGCAGAATTTGAAACCTGTTTGCAAGGAAGAGTGTGGTAATATTTGCGCTTTATGTTGAAAAAAGCTTTCACGAAATCATTGCAAATTAGCGATGAAATAAAAAACACTCAACATCTGTTAGTTATTCAATTATCATCTAGATTACTGATCAAAGTTTCTCACATCTTCGAAAATATTGCATAAGATACATTTTTCTCTCTAAAGTAGAGGGGAAGGCGCAAAATCCTCATATACATTTATCTCTAAGCAGAAAAATGCCCATAGATTTTTACAAGACGAAAGAATGTCCGACAATGGTTTGTGAAACACATTAATTACAGCCTCAGTAACTCAGATTTTTATATTTTAAAAGAGTTAATGTATTTTTATATGCTGCAGATTTATTGTTCTAGAACGTTCGCTTTCCGTCCATGGGATTCGTGTCAACATCTCGCCATGGTCGATTTGTCAGGAAGATGAATTTTGACGGGGAGAATTGTTAGTCAATGATTGTGCTAGCATACTGAACGTCTTAATAGATCACGCTAGGTTATGCGGTCTCTCGCATAAACTGCAACAAAGGTCCAAAAAATGCACCATAGTTCTAGTATAAACTACAGCATTGTGGGTGTTGCCTAAGCAGGCGTCTGCCATATGAACTGGCTAGCCGCCTTAACACATAGGCCTACAATTGGATAAGAGCGGCCGGCCATTATAATTGTACCCCATATATATATATATATATATATATATATATATATATATATATATATATATATATATGTGTGTGTGTGTGTGTGTGTGTGTGTGTGTGTGGGATCTTTGCAACTTTGCATCTTCTCTTGTACGTATTTGGTATTTGAAAATATAAAACTAAGAACATAAAAAGAAAGCAGAATATAAACATTGATGTCTTCTGCAAAGTGCTTGTGAAAACATAAAAACAATACATTTGATATTTATATTGACTCTCTCCAAGTATATTTTGGCAAACGAGCACATTGGATTCTGCTTTGGCAATGTCTGGAGGATAATGCACTAATATGTTGATTTTCTTAAACTGTTTTTATTTCAGTCTCTTTTCATTTCAAAACGTGCATAAACGTCCTTGGTACAAACACACACATCTACACAAATTTTTCCTTTCTTCTCTCTTTCTCTTTTTCCTCTGTATATATATATATATATATATATATATATATATATATATATATATATTATTTATTTAAATATTATAACATGAGTATGTTATAAAATCACTGCAAGTTTGTATTGATTTTATAACATATTTATGTTATAATTTTAAATAAATAATTACACTCTCTACTCTGTATTGAGTACTCTTTTAAGAATAGTAATTGTTTGTTATTGAAATTTATTCCGTATACACCAATCATATACTTGGATATATATATATATATATATATATATATATATATATATATATATATATATATATATATATATATATATATATATTGATTTCAACGAAATCTTCATTAGAAAGAGAAACGTGATTCCCTTTAGGCATATGTAGCCTCGAATATAACTTATCGATAGATATTAACATACTGCAGGAAAAAATCTGCCTCGTCAGTCATGTACCAAAAGATACATGATCGCCTAAGCGTGTATAACGCATTACACATTAATGACGGATATAGATATTGTAATTAAACCGATTTAACACGGTAGCGTTATATATGTATTTGCTTATTCAAAGTTTGCAAATCAAGTATTTACACAGCAAATAATCTGCCGCATATTAATTGTGAAGTAGATCAATTTTCATTATTAAAACGGCATTTTCCATCACTCAGTTGTGTGTCCACGAATGTTATAGTAGCGTCCACATACAATGTGTGCGTTGTTAAATTTTAAATCTTTTTTTTTTTTATTCTGCCGGATTCTTATTCAAAATTCACTCATCTATGTATACATGTTGCGATTGGTAAGTTGCTGGCATTGTATAGTTTGCGCATGCACGGTATATCATTTCCTTTTTATCGACATCCTATATATATATATATATATATATATATATATATGGGGTGCGATGAATAAATTGTCGTCTAAATTACGCAAAAATGATAATAACACTGAGATTTTAACTGATATATTTACCAGAATTATACAAAAATATCTTGAAATAGTAAATTTATTCAGTAAAATCGCCATTGGTTTCAAACACGAACTCCAGACAACTTCGGAATCTCCTGCAACTCATCTGGACGGTCCCCTTGATTAAGTTGCTGAATGCAGTGGTAATCCATGCCTTCAGTTCAACTTTGGTGTTACAAAGAGTTTTGTTGGTCTCTCGCTCAAATGCACCTCACTCATAATAATCAAGAGGGTTGATGTCTGTGGGTTTGGTAGCCAGATGTAAGGAGTGATGTGGTCGCAGAAATTGTCTGGCAGCCATGACTGTGTTCTGCTGCTTGTGTGATATGGTGCAGAATCATGTGGCTAGTGTTACGAAATTTATCTTTCAATAAAATCCAAAATATAGCAATGAATGCGGTTCACTTAAACGAAAACGATTATATATTCTACACATTTAGAGACCAGTACCAACATAGACAACGTATCGAAAACAAATACGAGATGTAAATTTATAAGCATTGTCATATACAAAAACATGGAAAGACAGAAGAAGGAAACAGCAATTAAAGAATAAGAGAAAGAAAATGTAAATATAATTATAAAAAAAAATATGTTATCGATAATTTTGCTGATCACCGGCCATTTATCTGTTGTTATAAAGTTACAATGATTTTGCTGCTTATTATTTCTTCTTTCTTTATAGTTCGAATAGATCGTGTGGTTGGTTGGGCTTATTAACTTGGAAGCGCTTTGCATTTCAATCGCAGAAGATACATAATCCTGGCTTTTGAATTCCTGATAATCACTGAAGTTTCTTTTTCTTTTTACTTTCCGTCTCTGTAATATCAGTAGTCAATTTTAAGTGGTAGCTAGCCCACAGAGAAAGGATAAACGTCTTTTTTATGTCTCCTCAATACAACAGCAGCAATGTTTCTGATCAGTTAGTATAGGGATGGTCTTTACCGTTGAACATCGCATATAAAATTAAAATCGTCGAACGCTTCATCTGAAACTGACAATTCGATTTTTGACCCAGTATAAAAGCGGTCAAGGTCGTATTTTTAAGAAGAATACAATTAAGAAATAGAATACAGAATAAAAGTTAAATTATTAAATTTTAGGATGGGATTTATATTAAATATCAATAATTCAAATGATCGATTTAATTCAATTTAATTATTGTTAATATAAATAACGAGGGTCATGTCACACCTCCTAACCTAAAAGAAAGAAACTAAAAAATATTCTTGAGACACAGGTTATTTGAAATACGCGATAAAGTATCGGAGCACACATTATTCACACATCTAATATAGCGATTATCAAGATTATACTCTTGTAATATTATGCTCCGGCATAATGGCCGTCTATTCTTATTTTTCATTTTATTTAAAAATTATTGTAACCTAGAAAAGGTTACTAGATGAGGAATAACCAAAAAAGAGGTTGGAAATAAAATGTTAATCTTTATAACATCAGCAAAATACAATACTCGTTAGCGGTGTGACTACTTAGACATCATATATTACCCCACTTACAATAGTAGCCAACGTATTTATGAAGATTACGACATGCACATTTGTGTTGATACATACGGTATATAACAAAAATGTGATCGGTATAATATATTAAATTCTAGGAACAACAACCTGATGGATTTCTGTCCAATCTTTGGTAACTGGAATAGGAGAACGCTTCTTATAAGTACGTTATCCTTTATAAAATAACCTGTATTATTTTTCTTAAAATTTTCCACCGATAACACATTATCAAAAGAGGTACAATTTCGCGATCTTTCAAAGGAAAATCAATGACGGGCCCTATGTCACCAACGTCACATTTCCTTTAATGTTGAGTAGGATATGAAAAAACATCACGATTTTAGCATAATTGAAGAAAGTTTGGTATAAATCAAATATCTCATTCCTTATATAATATTTCTGTTTATTAAATGTTGCTCTCTTTCGAGTACATGTTGTCACACACAAAGGAAATACACTAGGTTTTTTTTTTCATTTTTTAGGGATGGATGATAGCTTCCCCGCCAAACAACTCATTACCCATTAATACTGACACGCCCTTCATAGATAATTTGGGAACACTTCCACAACAACAGGTCCTGAAACAAATTCATTGACAAGATAATTACTATGCAAGGAAATTTTAACAACTTCATTACTATCACTTTGAATATTCACAAAGTTCCCTATTCGATTCTCGTGGTAAACAACTTTTAAAAGCATGGATTGAGTAGCTCCTGTATCTCGTAAAATGTTAACTGGTGTCTTCATATTAACATTACTCACATTTGCTATAGACCCATAGTGTTTGTATTCTTCCCTAACATTTTCAGCAAAAAGTATTATTCGACATACTGTGGTTAAAAGATACTAGCGCCTGAGATTTAACCTGGGTTAGCCCTCTGGAGTCGTCATTCTTTTTAGCGCAATAATTTACTATAGCGTGTCCTGTTTGTTGCAGTATTGACATATGGGTAGTTTTCGCTTCCATCCAGCACATTGTCGAGATTTTGAAGATTGAAAATGCTTATTTTGAGAATTCAAATTTTTGTTATTGTTTTTATAAGAATCAGGACAATGGTCAGGGTTATATAATTGACTTGACTTAGGACTTGGGGTTGGACGAAATCCATATTTACATCCTAGAAAACCTCCTGATTCCATTGAATTAATGGGCTTATGTTTACTGCGTTTATGTGTCAAAACGTAATCATCAGCTAACTCAGCCATTTCATGTACATAATCAACTTTCTCATCTAGATAGGTTTTTTTTAACTAAGTCTGGAACGCATTCCTTGAATTTTTCAATTAGGATCATTTGTCTACGATTGTCTTACTCAAACTCGACTTCCTGAGATAAACTCCATCTATCAAAATAAGTTTCTTTTGGACCAAGAAATTCTATGAAAGTTTTTTCATTACATTTCTATAAACTCCTTAACTTTTACGATAAGCCTCTGGTAACAACACATAAGGTTTTTGGATAGCTAATTTAACTAAATTATAATCATTACATTGAGATGATGATAATGCAGTATAAGCCTTTTATGCCCTACCCTTTAACGCAGTCTGTAGTAATATGGGCCACTAATTTGTTGGCCAGTTCAAACTAATAACAACTTTTTCGAAGTTCATCTATTTCTTTTTCATTAGAAATTGGTTCTAATCCAAATTCCTTGGCTAGATCAAATCTTTTCTCTCTTTGTTCATTATTTATACGCTGTTCTATTTCTCTAAATCGAATCTATTGTGCTATCTTAGCTATCTTGATCTCAGCTCTGGTATTAATTTTGATCTTCTCCAATTCAAACAACTGGCTAGAAGATAATTCCGGAGTATCCTGTTTTACGTGTTGACCATGTTCGCCATAGACTATGAATATAGAATCCAGCGCAGTACGTAATCTGTTCAATGAAACAGCGTTAAAGTCTAACACACACGAGTCAGACACTCTACTGGATCTGACTATATCGCCAATACTATCAGCAGCTGTTCTGTAATTCTTCAGTCTTCGATATCAGAGGTTGGCAGTGAATATTCGGAAAAAAACATGGCCGCCTTTATACACGTCGCATTGAATATTCTGAGCCTTCTGATTGGTTAACCCTTCTATTGGTGAACTATAAAATGAGTCAGCTCATTTTAGTTGGCTCACTAGTACTGGGGTACCCAAAAATTCCAACAGTACACGGCTTAAAATATCTTCATAAAAAATGTCATTATCCACCATATGTTTCGCAATACCTTTAATCGGCTCGGGCTTACGCATAATTTTCCTGACATCTCGTTCATTCTTTTACCGACTTTAAATGCGCCGTCTTTTCTAAATTCAAACAATTGGTTAAAAGTAGGAAATTCTAAAAAAAGTCATCATCTCGATTTCTTCTCCGTACGATTATCGATGTGTGCACAAGTTATCTGAGTAGAATACAGATTATCCCAAGACGAGCCCCCAATTATTTTATGTTACGGTTTTTATCTTTCAACAAATTTCAAACATATGGCAGAGAATTTGATTAACTTAAATAAAAAAAAATGGGATTTTCAACACAGATTACGTATCGAAAACAAATACGAGATGTAAAGTTATAATTATTTTAATAAATAAAAACATGGGATGAGAAGGAAACAACAGTAATAAGAATAAGAGAAAGGAAATAAAATGTAAGTATTATTATAAAAGAAATGATCAATGGCCACATATGTTATCAAATATTTTACTGATCAACGGCCATTTATCTGTCATATTTTGCTGATTATTATTTCTCCTTTTTTATAGTTCGAATAGATAGTTCATAGTAGAAGGATCTTGAGATATTTCCCTTCACGCGTAGAATTGCTTCGGTCAAGCAGTGTGGTTTTTGGTTTTATCAACTTGAAAGCACTTTGCGTTTCATTCACAGAAGATACATAATCCTGGCTTTTGAATTCCTGATAATCCCGGAAATTTCTTTTCTTTTGTACTTTCCGTTTCTGGAATATCAGTAGTCAATTTTACGTGGTAGCTAACCCACAGAGAAAGGATAAACGGTTTTTTTTTTTACGTCTTCTCGATAGAACAGTCGCAATGTTTCTGATCAATTAGTATAGGGATGGTCCTTACCACTGAAAGTCGCATTTAAAATTAAAAACGTCGAATGCTTCATATGAAATTGAAAATTCGATTGTTGACCCAATTCAAAAGCGGTTATGGTCGTACTTTTAATGAATATAATTTTTTTAAGATAACGAAAAAGAATGAAAGATAAATTATTAAATTTTAGAATGGAGATTTCTCTTAAACATCAATACTTCAAATAATTGATTTAGAGTTAATAGCTTATTCCTTATCCTAGCTTTCCTTTACTAACTTTTCTAGGTCATGTAGTTTTCATTCTGTGTCAGCCATCAACACAATGTCATCTACGTATCTTTATTATCAAGATTATGTCCACCGATAATAAGTCCTGATAGTGGCTCTAATTTGCTTAGAATTGTCTCGTTGTAGAGTTTGAATAAAGCTGGAGAGAAGACACATCGTTGTCTAAGGCCGCTTTCTATTTGTGTTTATCTACGCAATTCGTTTTCTATTCATATGCAGGCGCTTTGTTCATGGTGTAAATTCTGGATTATGCAAATATACTTTTAAATTAGGTCTAGTCTTCCTACCAGTTCAAATAGACCGTTGTGTCGTACTTTTTGAGTATGCTATAAGAATTAAATACAAATTCTTTTGCATTTGTATGACTCGCTTAAATATCATTCTAATCATAAATATTGCATTTCTTGTTCCAGTATACTTGACAAACCCCCACTTTTATTTCCTTTTTAATTCATCAATATTCGCATGGTTATCTGGCTCATTGTGGACTGTCCGATGGAGTTCGTTTTTATTTGCACCTGATTTCTTAGGTAATGCCACGAAGATAGATTTATTAATGTCTTCCAGCAGGTCTCCACTGTCGTATATTCCGTTTATTGCTTCTGTGATCTTCGAGTCGAGTAACACTCCGAGAAATAATAAACAAAAATGAGGAAAAAAAAGATGTACAGATTCTGTTTATTAAATTTCAAAGTATATGAATGCTGTTCTTAAAAATACAGAATAATTTTAATTTTTCTAATTACCAAGAAAATCTGCATTTGATAAAATCAACTATCTTTGGCCTCATTACATACTCACCTTTTACTCACTCCTAATTACCTTATGAAAATTATTCTTCTTCCTCTCAGCTCTGGGGTAATTAAGTAAGACTTGTATACCTAAAATCGTTATTAGCTCCAAAAAATAAGTAAATAACATAAAAAATTGCGAACAAAATGCTTAGCTTTAGGCATTAAATAACCCATAAAGGTTGATAAGCCGCTAAACAAAAATCAACTAAAAACCATTTAAAGGAACTCCGTAGAGTGGCCCATGTCGATTTCGCAATAAAATATACGCTTTCGTAAATACGTACCGTATATACTCGAATATCATGCGACCTTTGATGACCTAATTTTGAAGCTAATGTTGAGGGGGGGGGTCTCATTATTCACAAAATGTAAAATTAGAGTATCTACTACTGGCCCTGACTACGCAGTTGATCAAACTATATACCATCCATTCACTCTAGTCAAATTAACTTCAAAATTAGGTCAAATGATACCTGAATATATACAGTAAATACATCTATTTATTTATGACAAGGGGGAACAATACATCGGTAGCCTGATAGTTATTTTTTCTAATGTAATGAGGATCATGGCTCTCCACGGAAACATTTCCTCTGTAGTTACTTATGATTTACACTTTATTATACCGAAAAAAATGGTGTGTTTTAACATTGCCTTCTCCTGGGTTTTCAATTTAGATGAAAAGAAATGGATTCATGCTATTCCTGGAATAATTGGGAGCTAAACGCAATAGAATAGAGGAACTGCTTTTCGATGCATATCACCGGAGTTATTAGATAATGATATTTATTGTAAACTCTCACTGTATAAAATTTGATCTACATATAATGATCCAGATTTTGAATTACATCCATTGACAAGATAATTGGTTACGTTGAAATATAAGTAGTTATGCAAAATATTCTTTCATCATTAGTTTGTGGACTTATTGATGTAGTCATTCATATATAAGTACATAAACAAAAGTATTTGACTTATAAAATAAACTGTGTTGGAGTAGATAATTTTTCACGCCAGATCTATTTTACAGATAAGTCTGCCATTTGTTCTTGCTTTGAATATTGTTGCACATTTGATTTGGGGCTCCTGTTATAGTAATTTTCGAAGCGTAGCTTATATGTCACACAAGGCCGAAAGAAGGGGAACCTAGTGAGGATCAAACTCACTAATCAGCCGTAATTGTTCTATACGAGACAACCATGCTAACCATTACACCGCCTCGAGGTGTCCTGGTGTTCCTATTATATATTTATACTAGCAGCATCGCCCGACGTTGCCCGTACTTGATTCAAAAATCATACGACTCATGCAGCAATCGCTATCACTTGACTTAAAATATTTTTGCCCTTCCTTGCCTTTAAAGGAGTGCCCTTTGCCATGCTGATGTTGCTACATGCCTTACTTCTTGTCTATCTCACACTGCGAATTTTTCGAAGCTCTATGCTAAACATTAAATCTGTTACGAAAAAAGAACTAAACAAAGTGAACACAAAACGATCAGCTTTAAAAAAAATGACTCGCAACTGGAGAAACCGAATGAAAAAATAATGTTAACAACAAATACTTTTTCACACCAAACCAAGTTATATATATATATATATATATATATATATATATATATATATATATATATATATATATATATCCTTGGTAAAAACATAAACCTATCACTTCCCCTCCCTTCTATGGGTAAAACATCAAACCAAATCGGGCACTCTAATTTCGGCTGACAACTAGTGTCGAAGTACATTACTGAAATCAAAATTTTATAAAACCCTGAAGAAGCACATACTAAATCTTTGGGTAAGATTATGGAGTTCGCAAAATCATGGACTATATGATCTCGACTGACGCCGATGATGGGTAATCTGTGCGTTGTTGCTATAATTTCTATTTTTTTGTTTTTGTTTTTGTTAAATAATGCGGTTCCATCAAAAAATAAAAAGAGATATTTATTTACTACGCCACTTTAGGCACAGCCAACATCTATTTTCCGTGTGAAATGCTATTTGCCACTGAGGTGAATACAATTAAGCAGAGATAAATAGTATTGCGTGTAGAAAAACATGTGGACAAATATGTAGCGTATATTTAAAAGACGTTGGCAAACATAGATCAGTTAAGTTACCTAACCAACACAAAATGATTCTTTTCGTTCAATGATTTTGTCGTTCTTAAACAGTTAAATTTCCTTCGGTTCAACGCATACACCTAAACATACGCACATGTTGGGTATTTATTTTATACGTTTATACACACAAACACAAACACACACACACAGAGAGACACACACACACAGACACACACACACACACACACACACACACATATATATATATATATATATATATATATATATATATATATATATATATATATATATATATATATATACTGATACTGTATAATTGGGTAGAAACCTTTCTGTTAAATATATATACATGTCTATGAAAGACAAGGGAAATTTAATTAATTTTTTTATTTAATTTTCCACCATTCTTACATTTTTCCGTTTGGGTAAGAGGTGTCAGTGAATGTAAAAATTGTCCATATTGTCAACTGTCCTGAGTGCCAATAGAAGCTACTTCAGACATTTTCAAGGGGTTTGTTTTTAGGTGTTGTTAATTTCTCTTCATCCCCGACTGTATAAGTTGTGTTTTTTGTGTTGTCTTGAATTCTAGAAGGAGTGTTTTTTCCGAGCTTCGCGTGTTGAGCATGACCTAAATGCACTCCTTTACTACCAACAATCGAAAAAATTTAAGAATGCTGAAAACTAAATAAAAAATTAATTAAATTTTCCTATCTGCCATATTCAACGAAGCATTATATATATATATATATATATATATATATATATATATACCAGGCATAATTGTCCATCCCACAAAATGTTTAATATCTAAAGAAAAAAAAAAGAAACACTAAAAGAATTGTGTTACATTTTTCAGGTTTTCAGATAAGATGTTAAGTCATCGTGACACCATTTTTTTCGTAAGAACGACTGAAAAATCCTTTATCTATTTATTCAGCAAGAAAGTGAAGAGCTTTAAATCGTTTTGTGTCAGCTCCAGTGTCTTCTCAAATGAGTAATGGTGAGAGGAAAACATCATTCAGTCCTTCAGTGATGGTACTAACATTGATACTTTGGCTTTCATTTTCAAAGTTCATTCAAAAAACAATCAAGAGAACGGTGAATTAGTTTAGAAAAGAGGAACAGTAGCGAGAAAAATTGGATCAGGAGGTCACAACAGGAAGAGGAATCATCTGTTCCATTTAGTACTATAACGATCAATTAGAAAAGATCCAACTCAATCCTTGCACGTCTGAGAGAAGTTTCATTAACCAAAATGTTGAATAAAATCGTTTAGTACCATCACTGTTAGCCACCTGAAGAAACGTTTGATTTTAACGTTGAAACAAAATGTAAAATTTTGCAGTGGATATTTACATGTTCCAATGTAACAGTGTTTAATATTTTTATATATATATATATACTAGACATTTAGCATATATTTCAGTATATTAAGGCAGCAGCCATCGGTTTAAACTTGTTCAATTAAATAGAATGGCAAAGGTATGGCTTTTTCTGCCGTTTTTTGTTGTCAGTTGGAGAGTTGCAATTGAACTTGCTGAAACTCTATGTAATGTTCCGAGTGTTATTCATCATGACGGTCGTCTTCGAGTATAGAATCCAGAGGTTAGCAGTGAATATTTCGAAGACATTAGGAAAGCGTTGTTCAGGTTAGCAGTGGATATTTCGATAAAAGTAGCAGAGCATAGTTCGTCCTTCTGGTTCTCTTCGCCTGACAAGCTGGACTGGACATCCGGGTAGAGTGAACAAAAATGGCCGCCTTTATACACGACGGATTGAATATTCTACGTCTTCTGATTGGTTAACCTTCTATTGGTAGACTATAAAGTGAGTCAAGGCATTTGGATTGGCTCACTAATATATACAAAAAACTGCAACACCGAGCCCTTTCGAACAGCGTTGGTCATTTTCAAGTAAAGGTGAGAAAAATCGAGGGAGAGAGAGTTAATAGGGCGTTTGTGTTCTCAATGGTCCGAAGTTTGAAAGTGACATCGCTTCTAATTATGTCTTAGTGGATTAGGTTTTAGCGTAACTTGATTAAAATGACCTTAAGACTCCAAAACATTTTATCACATATGCGCCGACTGAAATAAATTTATTGGTGAATGGTTGTCGTCTTTTGATGTGATGTGCCACCAACATGTTTATTCATTTTTAATAGAGAAGATAAGTTTTACACTTTGGTGAGTTTTTTCCTGGTGTCGAATATGTCGTTTGTTTTCTGGTGGTTACTTGTGAAACAACCTACTGAAATTGTATGTAATTTTCCGAATACTTTCGACCATCTTTTTGTGTTTTTTAAGGAAAGCTCGTACAAGTCGAGAGATAGGCAGAGACGTGTTTATCTTGATAACGGAACCGAGTTTGAATCGTAGGCTCAAATAAATGAACGTATCTCAAATGACCTTGCTCTTAAGATATTTTAATGTGTGTCAACCGTGATTGAAAATCATATTAATTGATGATATGTCGCTGTATTTATGTATAAATATATTTCTGAACTCGCACCTATATCTATTCTTAATATAAACGAATATATCTCAGGGACAATGAATCTTGTTGATGTTTTTAAATTTCCTTTGAATTTATAGTACATAATTTTGCTTTCATTCTTTCTCTCCATTCTTATCATAGCAATCTACTTGATGTTGCTTTTCACGATGAATTATTATCACAGTGTAGTTTTCAATCTCATAGGAATGATCCCTGAAAACGTCTCCTCCCCAAACCGATAGACAAATCGTACAGATGCATTCTAGGATTTGTTCCTGATATAATGGAAAATGCATCCACCTGAGTTCCACCTCACTGGAATACGATTGGCTGGTGTCCGTCAAAAATACAGACGGACGTGTAGGTACGACAGAGTTTAAATCTATGACAACGCCAATTGGACTACACCATTGGCTATCCTATTGATCTACACTTATTACCAGCGACTACGACGATTACCGGTCGATTACTGCTACCGTGTACTACTTGGTTACAGTAGCCAAACCACTTAGCTACTTCGATCAATTATATCCCTTTCCGGAACATATCAGTTCCTAACCAATTAAATTGATCAAATTTCAATTTCATCCTCCATATGTTTATTCTGTTTTTTTCCCGAACGCTACAATCACTTGACTGTATCCCTTTTTACATTTGAACACCATTTTGACTGTTACTTTGCCTAGTTTTGTCTTGCTCATATATTGTTTGCTCAGTATTATTTTGCCATGAAAGTTTTTTTATTTCTTTTCTTATTGGAATTTTTAACAATACTATTTGTTGATCAATTTTGCAAATTACATTTAATCATGGTCAATTACTTGAGCTTAAACTGAATTTTCACTTGCTATTTTTTTTATTTGAGACGAACTCTGAAAGAAATGTGTCTTCTAAGATTATTTCTTCTGTATAATTTTCATAATCTATTCTAATATTCGATGTCGCACCTTAATCTATCTGCTTTATATTGTCGGTCACCCATTTTACTAGATATGTATTAAATAGGAGATCAAACTCGATTCTCTAGCTTCATTTGACATCCAATCTAAGAGAAAGAAAGCTCTGAATTCAAAACCAGTTGGACATGGGACTGGCATTCCATACTGTAAAAGACTATTTCCAACAGAAACCAGAGAAAAAACATCAAGTATGGTGAGTATTTTAACCTATACCTTACATATTTGTAAATTAATGTTTGCCCGTACAAGGCTCAAGAACCACTTAAGGCATATTGATTACTTGTTTTTTAACGGCATATCAGCTCTTTATGGGTTATTTAATGTCGAATTTTAATTTCATGAGAGTTTTGTGCATATACATATTTGTGAGGACCTAATAACTAGAGGAGGTAATATGTGTGTTTTATTTTGGAGTTTTGTTGAAGCTATATTTTGTAATACAATTTGATTTCTTTAAGAAATTTTAGTGTATTACATGGATTAATGTCATGAAATAGTTCTTTCGTGTTAGTTGTTTAGTTGTTTTTTTGTCATCTCAACTTGTACGGGTTATTTAATGTCAAAATCTTAATATTTTAAACAATTTTATGACTTCAACTAAAAATATTTTGAACATTATATACGTTCAAAAAAAGTTAAAATGTAATAAGTTTTGTAACGTTACATTTCGTAACAAGTGTGTAAAACCTAAGGCTTATGTGCTACAAACTTATTCGCTACTGACTGAATGGAATTATTTGATTTGTGAGATTTGTCTATAACTATTTAATGCAAAAATATAACTGAACAAGCTATCAGTTAAAAAAAATGTGAAAATTTAAAGGAAGTATTGAAAAATGATTTCCGGATGTTCCTTTGGATAAAAAGAGTGTGTGTTTCAAAGTCAAAGAGAAATTTCAAATCAAACAAAAACGTAATGTATTATTCGCAGCATTGTATCGAGTCAAAGAATAATTAGACATACTTGAAAAATAGTTGTAATTGAACAAATAACCATTCAAAATGGGCAACAATAGCAGTGAATGTAAAGAAAAAAAATAAAATTAATGCTGGTGCTGACTTTTCGACAGGGTAAAACAAATGTTTAGAATCTCATATCTACCCATTACCAAGTCCAGAGGAACCTTTTAAGAATTTAAACGGTGGAAATTTTTCTGTCTTAGCTGGATCTTTCTGAAGCGTATTCGCAAATACACGTTGAGAAGAATATTCAGAGTTAACAAGTATAAATACACACAAGGGATTGCATAAGTTCAACTGACTTCCTTTTAGGATAAAAGTCATTCCAGCTATATTTCAACAATTTATCGATAATACGCTTGCAGATTGTGATTTTGCAGTTGCTTATCTGGATGATATATCAATTAAAAGTGTATCTAAGGAACAACATATCGGGCATGCAATAAGAGTTTTGGAAAAAAAACGAGAATATAGGTTCAAATCTTTGAGAATAAGTGCAACTTGTTTTTGCATAAAATCAAATATCTAGGACAAATCATTGACAAAAATATTCATCACCCAGATCCGTTGAGGGCAAGTGCAACTAAGGATATGCATCCTCTAACAAACTTTACAAAGGCTGAGAAAAATAGGCAATGAAATATGCCCAATCACGGGATGGATAAATTTTGAACTTTGACCTGAATGTAAGCGTTCTTGTTCCCCACACTAAACTCGACTTTGTGTCACATCTCGTCATTTACCCATTTCCCCCCACATCAATGAGAAAACTGGGTAAATACCAGTCCGTTGGAGTCAATCTAGGAGAATTTCTAATGACGTCACGGAGAATAGCTTAGGCGAGACATATTATAACTGCTAGTAGCAAGTTATATCTGTTAGGTAAGTTGCATTTTTCATATGTAAGTTAATTTTTCTTATCCTTTACAGTAGTTTGAATTTAAAAAAAAAATTACAGTAGGTTGCATATTTCCTATCCTTCAAAGTCGATTGCATTTTCCCTACCTTTTACAGTAGGTTGTTGCAACCATCATTTTTGCATGCATGATAAACTGAGTTATGTCTCAAAGGTCAAATTTAATTCCGTCTCGTCTCGGAATGTTATTTCAGAAATACTTCTTATTTTATGAGGCATTTTCTTTCAGGCTCTCTACAACTTCCTATCATTATCAACTCTTTTTACTATCCCTCCTCCTCCTAGTTCCACCTACTCAGCCATTTACACAAACTCATTAGGTAGATTACTCACTATTTATTCCTACCACCATTGCCTAGCATATGTCCTTTGAGCGTCGAATTCGTCAATCCGTTTTTCAACTATCTCTTTCTCATTCGAAATATAAATCTCCTTTTTTCCCATTTTCCTTAGAACTTCCTCGTTGCTCACATGATCGAACCATGACATTTTCAGCATTTTACTGCAAACGGCATCTGTATTTTCTCACATCTCTTCATCCATGAAGAGTTTAACCAGTTTTCACGGACATATAGAAGATTGAAATTACAGAGCTGTTCAGTATTTGTTTTGTTTTTTTTTCCGAACGGAATGTTCCTGTTTGTTAATACTTCGTTCACCTTTTCTAATGCATCTTTCACTATTCCAGAACAGTGTGAGAATATCGACCGAATTCTCTGCTATATAAACGCCTACATATATAAATTATTTTATGTACTATTATGCGTCTGAATTACGATCATCTCTGACTGGGTGTATTCACAAGCTATCACCTGATGGGATTCTGATCCCCTCCTCTACAAGTGTCGAAATAGAGGTGGACGTACTTCATTTGAGAGAAAGAGAAAGAGAGTGAGAAAATTGGGAAGGAGAGAGAGAGAAGTTGGTGATAGACTTAAATGTAATAGCGTTGATGAAAACCACCAAAGCAAGTCTTTATTTCTGCGTCACATCATTACGTACACCCGCGTGTAATTTGTGACCACAACAGTATCACATACCTTTTTCTACACAGAGTTGCTTTGTAATCCTTCTATCATATTATTCTCGTCTCCATTTCAGCTACTGGCCATATTTCTTATTAGATTATAGAATACCTTTCATATTTTATTATGTCTTTCATCTTAATTGAGGTTACAAAAATAAGACTTTCCCTTTCAAAATGTTTCTGTCATTGATTTCAGAATTCTAACGCCATATAAGACATGCATATGACAATGTTTTGATAGCTGACATAAAAAAAAGAAATTGTAGGAACTCCTACACAAGGCAATTAAAGGAAAACGAGAAGAAAGCACGAAGCATGAATTGTAAAAAGATGAAATGTATATTTGTCAGCGAGGAAGATGCGAGTTACGAAATAGCAAAATCAAACAATTACAAATGGTCAATATTTTAGAAGTGTTTTAATAGAAGACGGAAATTTGACACCGAAATCAGAAGATAATCTCCAAAAATGTCATTAGAAACAAATAAAAGAGTGTTGAACACCTGTCTATATCAATCGTCATAAAGAGTTAATACTGATATACAGATGAAGATGTTGAGCAGAGTTGAGGCAACAGGTATGTGGTTCTACAAAAAATATTCTTAGAATCAGAAAGACTTGATATTTATGGGGCACATAATGAAGAAGAAGGGTTTAAAAAATTTGACACTCACAGGACATATTAGAAACTAGGAAGAAGGAAACATCGGGTAAAATACCCAAAGAATTTCTGTAAATGGCTAACAGAAGAGGTCATAGGTAGGATAGGAAAAATACAATCGTGTCTAAGAGTAAAAAAGGATAGGGGTAAGCCATGACTAACCTCATATGAAGGGACACGAAAAATACAGATATTGCATTGTAATTTAGCGTAATATCACTGTGTCTTTTCTATAAATATTTCCATGGTTAGTATTCTGATGGAATTTCCTCTATGGTGCTTAGAATTTATGAATTTAAGCGCAGTACAAGATTGCCTGTAAGGTAGCATCGTTTTCCAGTTAAAATGTTACCATAAGTTCTATGCTAATTGTTTTTTCTCTCGCCTGTGGAACTATCTTCCGGTTTCTTGCTTCCAAGTCTACCTTGATCTTCAAAAATTTAAATTCCAGTATTTTGTTATCATTCTTTTATTGTTCTCTCCAGTACCGGGCCTATAAAAATGGCCTATTATTTTACTGATAAGCACTTAAAGGACTATCGATTTTTTAACAAATCACCCCTTAAAAAGTTGCTTCTGGTCTCCCTCCGAGGTTAGGATCAATGAAACTTAAACTTCAGTAGCTTCATAATAGATCCGCCAATGATTCTCTCTCATTAATAGTGTTGTTTTGTTTTTTCTGTTTTTTTTTGTTTGTTTGTTTTACACATAGTCTCCCACACTCAGTAACCGATTACTGAGTGTGAGAGAATATAAGAAAGCAACGAAGCGTCTTAGCGGCTTTATTTGCCTTGCTTTGGGGTAAAATGATTAAAAAAATTATTTTAATAATAATCACAATCTGTTACATCACAATCTGTTTTCTTTTCGTAATCCTATATAATTTTCCTTTTGATTTCTTCTGCTTCAATAACTTTTCTTCCCTGATATCTCTTACTCTTCCTAGGATATGAATTTTATTTTTGCCTTAAAGTTTTTATTAAGCTTCTTTGAGCTTTCCTTACCATTTCGTATCACCAATGTCCTTTCTTGACACCACGTTCACTGCCTATGTCCGCAATATTTCCCTTTCCTAAATTTATTAATTCACAATCTTTAATTTTCTCTATCCATACTCCTACTATAGTCCATGACCTGTTTTTCTCAGCTCCGATTTCAAATGGCCTTAGCTCAAATCACACTGAAAACACCTGTTATCGTTCGATCAACGACGTTAAGCTGCCTCAAGCTCACTTACTACTTAAATGGGGGACCGTTTGGAAATACCGGATATTGTAAGCAATCTCCGACAATCTGAAATATGTTTCGCATTAAATGGCCCAGAAATGGTTGATAAGCCTTAAAAAAGAAATGAATCGAATTTCAAACTTTATCTTTTACCTCACTCTCTTACCTCATTTTAACTTCTTAATCCGATTGTTACTCTCACTGATGGCATTTTTATTTCTTTCTCCAGCCTCAAATTATACCGTTTCTTCCTTCAGTTCTTCACCATATTAAAAGAAAATCACTTGCATTTCCAAATTTTACCATTAATATTTTTTGATGATATACAACATCTCTTCATCCAACCCCATCTTTTGTATTTCGTCCTCCATTTAATACTTTACTCCTACCATTTCTCTCAGAGACTGGCCTCTTTATTTCATCCTGCTGCCTAATATTTTACTCATTCTATTCCCCGCCTCTTAAAATTAACTTTCATTTTCTACTCCTACTAATACTCTCGTTTTCAGAACTGTTAACACTTCAACCGACCTCCCGTCTTAGCATGTCACCCTTTTCTCTTCACTCTCTTCTTCCTTTCATTTCCTACTTCTATTCTTACTCTCCTTATATGAGCCCTTTTTCTCTTTCTCCAACCTCACTTTTTAGCATTTCCTCCTGTTTCTATTCACTCACTTTTATTTTCTACTTCTATTCTTACTCTCCTTATATAACCGCCTTTTCTCTTTCTCTCACCTCACTTTTTAGCATCTCCTCCTTTTCTCCCTTTCATTTCCTACTCCTATTCTTACTCTCCTTATATGAGCCCTTTTTCTCTTTCTCCAACCTCACTTTATAGCATTTCCTCCTGTTTCTATTCACTCACTTTTATTTTCTACTCCTATTCTTACTCTCCTTATATAACCGCCTTTTCTCTTTCTCCCACCTCACTTTTTAGCATCTCCTACTTTTTCTCTTTACTCCCTTTCATTTCCTACTCCTATTATTACTCTCTTTACATGATCTTTTTTTTCTCTTTCATTAACATCACTTTTTAGCTTTTCCTCTTCACGCCCTTTTTCCTTTAATTTCCTACCCCTTCTATTACTCTCTTTACATGACCTATTTTTCTTTCCCTCCCATTTCCCTTTTTGCATTTCCTCCTTTTTCTATTCACTATCTTTTCACTTTCATTTCCTACTCATACTATTACCCCCAGTCCTTGAACTTGTTCTCATTCTCCGGCCTCAGTACTCAATCCTATCTTCTTTTCCTCTTCCTCTCATATGTTTTCTTTTTGTTTCCTATTATGTCTCTTATTCTCTTGTAATCTTGTTTTCCACTAGCTTCAGAGCTTTCTCTCTCTCTCCACTTTTTCTCTCTCGCTTTCTCTCTTTTTCTTTCTTACAATCTCTTTGTTGTCTTTTAATTCATGAAAAACATGTAGACGCTTGCCTATCTTATCTTTCGGTTACATCTTCCATTTTTTTTTGTCTTTCATCTGCTTGTATTTTGTGCATTTTCTCTCCTTTCTACTTTTTCCAAGTGTTTTTTTTTTCTCTCCCTATTCCGTTCTATTTCTTTACCTTGCTCTTCTTCCCTAGCATCCAATCTGTCAGATAGCGGTCCGATGTTTCCTCTGACCTTTTCCTATCATCAGTATATTCAGCGTTCCTATCTCCTCCACTTCACCTGTTCTTATTCGCTTTAGCCTCTCATCACTTGCTTCTCCAGCTTATCTTCACCTGTCGCACGTTCGTCTCGGCATTAGACGGAAGCAGACACGTTTACCCAATTACATTGTTATAAATACAAATTATGGATGTTTTTCTTTATATTTGATTTCCCTTCAGCCTTTCTGCAAATTTTATCCTTATTTTACGGTTTCTATCATTGCCCTAATATTTTAATTCGTTCTTTCCAATATTCCGTGTTTCTACAAATTCCTCTTTGTTTTTTTTTTCTGAAAATCTTTTCTATTTTCATCAAAACTCGTCCTTCTCTGCTTAGTGTGCTATTCCTCTTTCTTTTACCGCTAAGTATTTAATTCCGCTTTCTTTTACTGCTAAGTATTCCATTCCTCATTCTAAAACCGCTTAGTATTTCTTTTACAAATACATATTTCATTCCTCATTCTGTTACCGCTTATTATATTCTTTCTTTTTTTTTACCGCTTTGTAATTATATCCTCGTTCATTTACCACTTAGTATTTCATTCCACATTCTTTTACTTCTTAGTATTTAAGTCCTCTTTTTACCGCTTAGTATTTCCTTCCCCATTTTTATCGCTTATTATTTCATTTCTCCTACTTTTACTGTTTAATTCTTCTTTTCTTTTTCTTTTATCGCTTAAAAATCCATTCCACCTCTTATTAGCGCTTAGTATTTAATTCCTCTTTCTTTTACCTCTAAGTATTCCATTCTTCATTCTATTACCGCGTAGTACTTAATTCCTCCTTCTTTTACCGCTTATTTGTTAATTCCTCTTTCTTTTACCGTTTACTCTTTAATTCCACCTTCATTTATTACTTAGTTTTTAATTCCCCTTCATTTACCGCTTGGTCTTTATTTCCTCTTTCTTTTCCCTCTTAGTCTTTAATCCCACCTTCTTTTGCCACTTCTACTTTAATTCCCCCTTCTTTTACCGCTTAGTCTTTAATCCCTCTTTCTTTTACCGCTTAGTCTTTAATTCCTCTTTCTTTTACCACTTAATATTTTATTCCTCCTTCTTTCCCGCTTATCCTTTTATCCCTCCTTCTTTTACCGCTTAGTCTCTATTTCTTCTATCTTTTACCGTTTAGTATTTTATTCCTCGTTCTTTTACTGCTTAGTATTTCGTTCCAGCTTTATTTACCGATTTGTATTCCATTTCTATTTATCTTAATTCTCAGGTTTTACACATTCTTTGTTTTACCTTTCTTTAATTGTTCTGTCAAAATATATATCTCTTAGTATTAACCACAGACATTTAACACATATCCCCCCCGGCATTAATTGGCTTAATGTGACAATGATTTGTTCTTCCTTTTTTGTAATTATTATTATAAACTAAAATATGAAAAGTGAAAATTTGACTAAAATAAGATGGAAAATATTTCATTTTCTTTCGAAATCAAGAAAATACGAACATTTATCAATATGGCCATTGTATAAGAAAAGCATAAAAAGCTTTAATCTAAACTGAATCCAGGTGGATGTGGATCCAAAATTCATAGATTCCGCTATTCATTAGCTTCTCTTACGATCTTTATTCTTTACTCATCGTCTTTCATTTTCTTTGCGATTTATTTCTTAAATATTTCTTCTTTATTTCAGATGTCGTTCTAGTTTTGTCTCCAAGGTTTATTTTCAAATTTAATTAATTTATACATTCTTGATTTTTATTCAGCTTTGATTTACGACATAAAGACCTGCCCTAAAATGTTTTTTTTCTTCTGCAATCTGCTTCTAGTCAAATGTATTACTTGCATTTTATCTTTATCGGCACAGTTTAGATGGAAGTGGTCCAGGAATACACCTATCGAGTCAGTTGCTCATTCTCCGACGCCAAACAAAATGGCCAAAGTTAATAAACCGTCAAGGGCAACAAAAACTTCGCCAAAATCAAGAAAAAAAAACAAACCCATCGGCAAAGCCATCGTGCTATCCGCTTTCTTGTATAATGGCGAATCCTGGATAGTATACTGATGCCATCTCCACTGATTCGAGTTTTTTCATCGGCATTGTTTACTATACCTTTTTACTACTAACACGGAGATTTTAGAGTCAGGTAGCAAGACGAGTGTTGAAGCTATGCAGAAAAAAAATCTCATGTGAGGTGGGCTGACCACACAACAAAGATAACGATCTTCCAATTCTGGCGGATGGGAGGAGTAGGCATATGTACATTCAGTAGAAAACTGAGTGGCAATCTACAGAGCAACACGGGGACACAATCAAACTCCATCATTTAAGAAATCCTAAAGAAGAGTAAAAAAAAAACGAGCAGCTCTGAAAATTCAGATGCTCCTCTGCATAGCAAACATTCTCCTGCAGTCATTGGATGGAAGCATTTTTTAGGTATGGATCTCTGAAAAAACTGAAATCTGCAAAGGACATGAAAAATCGATTCTAGTCTTTGTTCAAGAAGCCAATTGATGATAAAATTATTTGCAGTTGAAAGAATCAGACGATGATGTCAATATTTCAAACGGGATGGGCCTACGAGTTTTAAAATCTGGCTTCTGCTTGTTTTCACTCATTGAGAAAGAGAAAGTATATCACCCCGTTTGTCAAAGTCCGGAATATGACCAAGCAGAAGAAAACAAGATTGTGAGTCACAAATTATGCAAATAAAGACGTTGTGATTACCTAAAAAAATCATCATTTGAAAGCATTACTAGAGACTGAACGCCATACAGTGACATCAGAAGGGTATAACCTAACCACTGTCTGCTCTTCGACAGAGCCACATCTGGAGATCCTCTCTGCCCGCAGGCAGAGAGTTTGACCAGCACACTCCGAAGTAATCCGGAGTGAAATGAACCCAGAAGTATAACATACGAAGATGATTAAAGTCACTTCTGCACATACGTCTGAATATAGTTGTGCCTATATGTGTGTGTTTGTGTACATAAAGAGATGTGTGTGATCTATTTTAACGCAAATACGCACGGGCAAAAATATCTTTCATGTACGCTAGGCGTGTATTTACGATAATACGTATATAATAATACACATAAAATAAATACAAAAACAATAATAATATAATAATGAATTGTAAAACTTTAAAGTTGAGGATTATCTATCATATAAATATATCTATGTTGAAACAAGTAGGAGTGTGTGTGTGTTAGTGTGCGTAAACACGCAGACACACACGCACACACATATATATATTCTGCATATTTTCATGTAAACATGTCTGATTAAACAATTTAGACATATACTGTTTATCTGTTTTGAATAAAATCCTTGCGTAATTATAAATAAGCTTTTTTGTTTCGTAAGTAAAGAAATCAAAAAAGGTACTGTAGTTATATTTATTAATTTTTATTTTTCCCGGCTATTTTCGATATTTTCCAATATCATCAAGGTCTTGATTGCTATGACAAATAATTGTGTATGTCCGAAATAAACAGTTGCTTTTGTGATTAAACCGTTAACAATTCAGGTCATGCGCATAGTTACAAACGCTGATTTTTTTTTTAAAGTTATGTTGTAAAGAGGAAATTTCGTCGTTGAGTTATTTCAATTGTAAATTAATAAAGATAGCTTTAAGAAATTGTAGAGTCTGCTGATTACTTTGTGCAAAGTATAAAGTCATTGTACACTAATATTCTTCTAAATTGTGAATGTGAAGAGGAACGGTTTTGTTGAGCATTAATCACACATGTGTAGAGTAAGCGTGATTGTGGTTTAACCAATATATGTGTTAAATTTTTGTCGGAGATGCAATCACTCAAGGGAAATTTAAATTGATATATAATGTTTTTTTGGAGTAGATTAATTGGTGGGAAGGAGTTATTCTGGATTATTAATTACTGAATTTAGTATAGTATATAATTAATTTGATTTTTTTACTGTGATTTTAGGAATATACATACATACATATATACATATATATATATATATATATATATATATATATATATATATATATATTGTTAACGAGTTTCATGTACGCAGCAATCTTCAAATAGTCCACACTCATTGGGCAATATCTTTATACTGATATATATATATATATATATATATATATATGTTATATATATATATATATATATATATATATATATATATATATATATATATATATATATATATATATATATATATATATATATATATATATATATATTTTAGACAGAAATGAAAATCGTAAATTTAAGAATTTTTAAAACCTAGCAATATTTTCACTTCTATTAATAAACACTTATTGCAAAATAAAAGCCTGAACAGGTTTAATGAATTTATCTCAGAATCGGCATTATGGATATGATCTTTTGTCTCCAGCAGCCTCAGAAGAAGGCAAGAGAACAAAACAAGGATTTATTTATTGTTTTGTAGACTTCACAAAGGCTTGTGCTACTGTATGTCGAACTGCTCTTTGGAAACTTTTGCCAAAATTAGGTGTTCCAGAAAAATGCTCCATATTACTATCTCCTTTAACGAAGGAATGAAACATTTTGTAAGATCAGGAAGTGAGCAATCGGGCATCTTTTTCGTCTTCAAAGTTACAAAGCTAGGTTACGTTCTTGACCCTCTTCTCTTTGCAAATTTTCGTTTCTTCTATACTTTCTCTGACTTAAGTGAAATATTCAATGTTGAATTCAGAACAAGTAACGTTTTAAAGCACAATCGATATTGGTCTGCTAGTACTCGATCTTCTCTTTGCAGATGCTGCTGCTCTGTTAGCACACAGTCTAGAAGACATGCGAATTATCTTTGACAAATTCTCTGAAACAGCGAAAGCCTTTATTTAGTCTCACTGTCAGCATAGAGAAAACTGAATTAATGTACCAGCCAGTACCAAGCAATCCATCTCTCAAAAATCCTTCCGTATACATTTATGGTACGGCATTAAAGACTGTTGAGGCGTTCACATATCTTGGGTCAAAAGTCTCTTCTAATGGAAAAATGGACAGAGAAATTCAATCCAGAATAGCCAAATCCAGCACAGCATCCGGTAAACTTAAGCATAAGTTATAGAATACTAAAGACGTGTCTCTCAGAGTAAAGATCGACATATACAGATTAGCCGTCTTTTCAACCCTTCTCCATCGTGATGAAACTGGGACAATGTACCGCAAGCACATAAATCAACTTGAAACATAATTGTCTGATTATCAGCATTAGTTGAACTATTTATCATCATTGAATGGAATTTGTACGCAAATTTTAAATAAATAAACAGAGTAAAACATCTAGCGATATTTCTTTCGTTTTTAGACACATGTATATTATCGTAATACTCAAATTACTGATTATGCCATTGAGTAAACATAATTACTCATTTATATATATATATATATATATATATATATATATATATATATATATAACATATTTTTGTAGGAAAAACAATATTTTTACAATAAAATTAATCAACTGATGTTTGTCTTATATATTAAATCAAGGGAATGGCCCCAGCCTCTTCAATAGAAAACTTATCGTATATCATAAAATGATTTTCATATGAGAAGCTTAGATTTCAAGTATTCAAATATTAACGCCGAAACAGTAGGGGAACTAATAGAGGCCAAGAGGTTAATGAAGGTCAAATAGTTCATATTAACATGCAAAATAATAACGTAATAATTTATTCAGGTAAGTGGGGTACTCTGTTAATCAAATATAGGTTTCTATGTCGTATATCTGTGGACCAGTTTATTAAAAATAATTATGTTGCGTTTTATTTTTTTGCATAATAAACCCTTACATTATCAAAACAGGACAAAAGCCATGCTCGTCAACATAATGCTTAAAATTTAAAATGGTGACGGTCATAACAGAGAAAGAAAAACACATAAAAATACGAAAATATGTTGAAGAAGACTTTCATAGCGGAAAAAAACTACCTAAAAGACACAGAAAATTGGAAAGGCCTGAAATATTTAAATCTGAGGTTTAGGTCTTTCCAAAATAGGCGCTGGTCATGATAAACAAGAACAAATCATCATGACCAGATGGTATTGTTATAGAGATGCTAGAAACCTTAGAGGATTAAATCAGAAATCGACAAAATTACAGAAATGATAAAATAGATATACAGTATTAACAACATACGTATAGAATTGTAACGATAGTTGTTCGCACTTACCTCATCCAAAGCGCCTGATTTGTCTGGCCTGCCCTAACCGCCATTTATGAGACATCCAAGGCGCATGCGGGATACTGAATGTTTGGGGATTGGCCGTGTTAGATATACGAGACCGACTACCCGCTTGAAAAATGCGGTATACAGCGGCAGAGAAATGTTAGAATTAGGAACGAGCAGATGTGAGATTTCAGTGTTTTAGATTGCTATTCGTTAAAACGACTACAGAAACTAAATAACAAGAAGACCTTACTAGATGCATCGACATAGCACTGCCTAAGTACCTAGGTGCAAATGAATGTGAACGCTATCGAACAATCAACGTTGTAAACTACATAACGAAGTGTTGTAACCTAGGAAAGTTTACTGAATGAGAAATAGCCAAAACGGAGGTTGGAAATGAAATGGTAATCTTTATAATATCAATAAAATACAATACTCAGCAGCAACGTGAATTAGGTAAACCACTGCTAGTGATAGACTACTTAGACAGCATATTGAGATTTATTGTAAATAAATATAGTTGTAGCACATGGCCGAAAAGTGCAATGGATTGAGCTTGATATTCACTATTTTATATTTAGTGAGTTAGTTATGTGCCATGCGTGATACACGCTTAGGCGATCATATATCTTTCGATACATGACTGACGAGGCAGATATTTTTCCAGCAGTAAGTTGCCATTTCTTTCTGCGGTAGATCAGTTGCCATCCAAGGCTATATAATCCAATTTCTCCTGCTATTTACCCATATCTGGTGGGAGAAGAGGATTCATACCTTTCCCAAGGGTATTAGCACGTATGTGAATGTAATGGAATTCGAACTCGGCTCTCCGATTCCTCAGTCCGAGTCCATTACTTCACGTCGCGAACTAATCCGATTCTCGACCCATTCACTCATTACAATTTGCACATTCACTCATCCGTCACCAATCAATCCTCTATATGCCATAATACCGCAAACTCTCAGGGAACCTAAAAAAATCGTACCACGTGACATAAGAATTTGATGATTATAAAAAATTCATACATAAAAATCTGATGATTTACGACGAGAGGAGAGGGAATGAATCCCAAAACACACTAAATGCCAAAACAAACCAAGTAAAAATAACTGATGTTAGTAGAACCTGTCCAACCCTAAAAAAAGAGATTCCGCTCTATTCTGCCCATAGACAAAATCAAGAGCCTCTCTCGCTAAAGGCGAGGGAAAGGAGACAATAAATACGGACATGGGGAGTAAAGAAAGCTGACCCAGTCGAGATGAAAGGGGGCCAAAAACAAACTGGGGAGGTTGGGAATCTCAACTTGAATCATAACCAAAGATGCAGCCGGGAGCAGGCCAAGAACAAGACTTACATTTACTAGGTATATAAAGCTTGTCTATCATTACCAGGTAAGGGCTTCACAGGAAACCACCCCCGATGTGAATTAGGAAGACCTAAAAAAGAATATGATGGCTAGCCCCGTCCACACAAACCTAGCTCGACTCAATCACCCATACTTAGACGACATATTACCCCCATTAACAACAGTGTCCAACGTATTTACGTGGATTGGTGTACATAGCTACGTTATATAATGCTACGCTTATCTTCCGAATTGTGAACGCGTAGTAAAATTAGAACGAAAATCGACCAGTAACAGTGCGTTTTCATTAAAGACACTGGAACAAGGAATGCAATCTTTATAATCCGAGTGATAATAATCAGTGAGAGCAATAGAAACGGACTTGTGTTTCATGTAATAGGTCAAAGAGTTTCATAAGGTAAGGCACAAAGATCTATCTGAACGTCTAAAAAATTGCTTAATTTGGGAAACGTATTCGTATAATCGACAGTATTTACTAGGATCAAACCGGATAGAAAAAATATTTATCAAATGAACAATAGGAACATGAATAGAAACTAGGATCCGTCGTCTTACAGGATTTACTCAATCTTTACAGTGATGTGATCCTATGAGAAGTAAACGTTCTTACAGGGTTTCTTATTCTTGAGCGTAATCTTAACATCATAAGATATGAATATGATACCGTACTAATGGCTAACATAGGAAAAAAATGCAAGAACACGTTGAAAAGGTATGAAAGAAAACGAGACTAAGTATCCATTGTAAGAATAAAATAGTCGTAAGCAAAGGAATGAACCCAACATATGATGTAAGAATTGATGATGTCAGAATCAAGTAAGTACAGATATGTTTTAAAAACATGATGGAAAATCTGACGCTGAAAAAGATACCTTCTAATACTAATAATAGTTAACATTACTTTTCTTCTCTGTTTGTTTGGCTGATGGAAAGACATTACATAATCAATAACTAATCAAAGAAACTTAAATAAGTCATTATCTCTCTTCCATGAAAACAATGTCGGGCAAAAGACCGTGAGGAGAACTGGGGATTGCCGAAATCACTGTGTATGTTCAAGTTGTCTTTAAACAAATTAGAGTGGGATTTATAGCAGAGAGAGAGAGAGAGACAGACAAACAGACAGACAGACAGAGAGACAGAGAGATAGATAGATAGATAGATAGAGAGAGACAGAGAGAGATGTCGTCCACAATCATCCAAATTGCAGAAACGATTTTTTTCTAACACGATTCTCCCTAACCGATCGCCGCTAAGTTTGCCCTCTGGCTCATCAGCAGTAAATACGATCGTCCGTCAATATTATTCATTCAAACACACATTTCCTGGTTGGTATTTCGTTTGCTTTTCTCTACATTTCATACTAGGAATGATTTAACTTTGCCCAGAGAATTTACTTTGTCTTAGATTATTTGACGCAGCCATAAAGTGATACGTACAAAATAAGTGCAATAGCGTAAGTTTCACACTGGTTTAAAAATGACCCGAAATGAAATGAAAGTAATGTTTAATTGCAATGTTTTAAAAAATTGTAAGACTATAGAAAAAGAACTCGATTAATAGATCTATATATGGCAGGGAATTAAATAAAAAAAAAATATAAAAATGAAATAGAATTATGTATAACCATTGGTTGAAAAGTATTTAATCAAAGTATTTCATTAAAAATCAAGAAATAAATTTAATAATTAAAGATCTACAGAGACATTTTTAAATGAAACCTTCCAGTTTATTTCACATATCCTCAAAACTCCGTACTATGAATAGATTTCCAAAACATATCACTGCAATTTGACCCAGGGTGATTTCCTGTAATATCTAAATCATTATAGCCAGCAACTAATGTTTTGAGGTTTTTACAATGTAATGACTTCAGAATTATGGAATATATAATCATTTTCAAGATAGTAATCCTGCTTAGAAATTGTGGATTACCTTTACATTCTATTTCAATAAGTATGGAAGGAATTTATTTTTAACAAAAATGTTCATGCTATAGAAGTCCCAAGAGCACAAATTAGAGGGATGCAGATTAAAAGGCTAGGGACACAGTTTATATAGGGAACACAATGGCTAACTCTGGATTTGAGTAGTTTAAGATTGTAGTGATCGGGGAAGTATCTACTTGGGAGTCGTTTCCCTAAATTAGCGGTTCTTGAGAAGAAGCTGTTTGAGTGATGGAAAACAAAGGCTTAATACAATGTTCGTGATTAACGGGACTTAGCCGTGAAAGCTAAAACTGGTGAAACTAAAGAATGTAGTTCGTCTGAACACTTTCCCTGGAAATAGCGAAGGAGTAGCTAAAGGCTTGCAAAGTTTTCTCTGTGGGAAAGTGGTTATAGGGTGGGAAATAATTCATCACACACGAAACTGCGTAGACAATATCGCGACTGGAATCTGCCGACTGATCAGCTCCTGGCAACAGTACTTCATTTTCGTCTTAAAAATTGTGTAGCAAGAGGTGATATGTATTTACTGGAGCGATACACAGAATCCACCATCTTCCCTGCATATTTAACAATGGATCAAATGCAAAATTTTCTCTTCAGGTCTGGGTAGTGTTTAAGTCTCAAGAAGCTCAGGACACGGATATACCCCAAGAGAAAACTCGTACAACGCGATAGGAGAAAATTCAGGGTCTGCTGTGTGATGACGGAACATTACTAGTTTAGTTTTTGAGATATCGAATGTGATCAATGTTTTCTTTCTTTGGGGTGTTACAACTAGGTCAGAGAAGAGACCTGCTCTCAAGGCCTGGTCATCTAGAATTTTCGAGGTTCAACCGTATACCGGTATATCATCAATATAGATATTCAGATCTGAGTAAAATCCTAAGCAGATCGTTTATGTAAAGTAGAAAAAGAATTGAACCGAGAAGCGACCATCAGTGGACACCTGCGGTAATCACTACGGTCGAGGAGCACTGGCCTTTAACAAGTATCTTTAGGGACCTAGACATTAGACAGAACTTGATAATTGAGAATATTCTTCCGGTCGTTCCCTAACTGGAGAGCTAGTGTAGTAACCCTGTACAGCACTCATTATCAAAGGCCTTAAAGAATAGATTGTGCTTGTGCACGAACCGTGGGTGGGAGGAAATTCATTATAGTTTCCTGTTTAATAAAGAATATTGTTTGACGTCCTATGTTTAATTACAAGTTCGGGAATTGTGATTTTCAAAATCTTCATTTACCTGAAGCAGATTTCTAAAGTTGATGTTAATATCGGCCTCTAAATCCCTCTATTTATATATAATTACGAGGATTACGCTCGTAAGAATATACTTTGAAATTCACTAGCTGTATTAATACAGCGTTTATTATCTTCTAGGTTTCATGTAAATGCTGACGGGCCGAGAATGAGGCTATGGATTTTCTTTTTACCTCTACTCGTTTTGCAAATGCAAAATTAATATTTGAAACTTTGAATTACTGCCGTACTGCGCAAAGACGAGTCTTGTGAGAACGGGCACTGCGACATTTTGTACAGTCCCTGTGACCCCACAATGAAGAGTATTCTTCTTTTGTTAAGACAGGTACACATTCAAATCGATTTGTAACATGTTTTTGTCAACATTGAGAACATCTTCGTCTGGTATCATCATTCGAGAAAAGTTAGCATTTGTATGGAGCTTCCTCGCCAAAGTATTCCTAACCCAGATGTGCTAACCATTCTGAAGCTAACATAGCCATACAAGTATCGGAATTGAGTCTCTAATATGCACAGGAAATTATAAGCAAATGTTGTTATAAATATTAGAATGATAAATGATAAGGAAATAAATCTAAGAAACTGAACCAATAGTTAAAGATAAACACAACAAACATTACGACTTCACTTTTGAAAATTACGTCCTCTTTGAGAAAAAGAGAAATGTTTCGCTTCAATATTATAAATCAAGTAGAATTATTCATGCCAATGTATAATTAATTTAATAAAAACGTACTTAATATAATAACTTTGATAATAATAGACGTTCTTAATGAAGTAAACTTGCTAAAATACTTTTTGGTGTGTGTGTGGGTTACTTCTTGGCAAGATGAGCCCTAAATAATTAAATTTACGCCATCTGCATTTTCTTCTACTCTGATTTTCTTTCCTCTTTGCCCAAATCTTTAAAAACCAAACGACAATAGAGAAAGGCTGACGGGAACAGATTTTAGTGAAAGTGGAAGCTTTAGTCCTGAACCTGCACATTGGTGGCGAATTTAGTCAATAACGCTATCATCATAAAGGAAGCGATCAGCAAAGAAGAAATTAAATTCTTGGATACGAGATAAATACGAGGACGATGTATCTGAATGAATGAATTATGAAAATACTAAAATTGTTCGCTCAGATAGAAGGTGTTAGATAATGCAAAATGAAAAAGGGAGAGATTTATGTTAATGTTCATCTTAGTGGAGATATTGTATTGGTAATCACCTATTTTCTTGCAAGATGTGCACGTTTTCAGTAAATATATAACGGCTCCAGTAAACGATACGACCCTGTATATCGGACATGGCGAATTTTAGCTGTAAATGTCTGAACTGTTGGAACTACTGGGGTAGGTCTTTGGAAAATTTAGAGCTTTGTCCACGCGAATCTTAGCATATGCGGATTTAATATTTAATCTAGCCACGACTTTATTTTCATTTGTAAGTTTTTAATGCTTAATGTAGAAAGCTTTAAGGTTTGAAGAGTTGATTGTTACTAAGGGAGGCGTTCAAAACATATATGTATGTATGCGCTTTGTGCATCTGTAGCAGTTATCATAGACAACCTGAAATGGAAGACGATGACAAGCTATGAGATTATTCTCGCGGCAGTTTCCAATCTGACAACAGATATTTAAAGACAAAACTCAGGTTAAAGCACTAACCGAGTGCAAGACTGACTCGAAAATAATAATGTTCTATAAAGAAGCCAGGACCATCGTGCTCATATTCCGGGAAGAACTGACATCTATGGCCGGTAGGTGACACCCGTCACTAATGACAGACTTATTTTAATCGTTTAAACGTTATAAGGACGAACAATTCTTTACTGTAGACCCAAAACGTCCAAGGATAACGCCGCTCGTGCACGTGTACAATGTTTTCTTTTTAGTTTATTGATAAACTTTTGAAAATAATTTGGCTTTCTTTATATTGCCAGGGGGCAACACACACACAAACACTATAATATATATATATATATATATATATATATATATATATATATATATATATATATAATAGTTTATTTAGGCAGCAATCCTTCATTTTTATATGTTTCATTGAAGACTACAGACAAGGTAATATGATTAAGCATTTTTATTTAATTTTTCTTGTGTTCGAACAAGTGTTTTCTTTTTTGAACACAGTGTGTAGAAACTGTCCTAATGTTCTATAATTCCGAGCGCTTTCGGCTATACGTTTAATCATTATTAAGGATAGTTTTTTTTTTCAGTTTAATTGGATGTGTGGTTTGTGTGTATGATTTTAGAGTTATGGGGATCTTCTATTTTCCGAACACAGTTAGCACATTGTGGCATTGTTTGTAGTTAATATTATTAAGTATTAACTTTTTTATTTTTTATTTTTAAGACTTCCATTATTTTTAATCTTTTGAACGTGTGGATAAGGTTATCATATTTGTATTTTCTACTAGTATGTTTCGAACGGAGTCTGGTAAGTTTGTGCGTGTGTGTTTAAATGGCTTCTAATAGAGTTGTGATCAGATAGATGTAACGTAAGGCGTCTAGATAGGTATGTATTCGTGTGACCGATGTAATTATTTATGAATTCGGTTTGATCAGGAACAAAGTTCGTTAAGGTGCATTTGAGCCCATAGATAATGTTCGTTTGTTGAAACTTTGATTTTGCTGGTGTGTTGTTATATTTGAGGATAATGTTAGCTGTTTTAATTTTTTGTAATGGATAATTAATTTGATTTATTTATTCGGGTGAACGGGAGTAGTGTATTTCTTTATGATATTTCTAAGTGAAGATTCTTCTTGTTTATAGTTGACGTGCATTTGGTTTTTGTAGAAAATATTCGTGTTATTTTTGACGGTGTTTTCACTATCGTTGTTATATACTTTGGAAAAAATAGCCAATTATGGAGGTCTATAAGGCGTTTAAGGAAGCCATTGTTAACTAGATCCAGTTTTACATTATTCAGTTCTTTAAGAGTAGTCGAGAGGAATAATTCTGGTGTAGTCTTTTTAGAAAGATATTTTTCAGTGCTATTTTGTATTTGATATATATATATATATTTGAAAAGTGTATATATATATATATATATATATATATATATATATATATATATATATATATAATTATTTATATATTATATGCGCGGTACTTATTAGAAAGCGCTCAATATCAGAAATAAAGCTAACATATTTGGTTGGAGTGATGTGAGTTTGTGACGCTGGGTTTCACGCTTTTGCGATCGTCAGACAAACTGATTAATTTTTAAAAATTTTGGATTTATGTAGATTTCCTGTATTGGTGTTATTATGGAAGTGGTGGGGAAATTGTCGCCGTGATGTCACTCATGCTAAAGCAAACATAGATGCATGTCTGTACACCCGTTGAGGTACGCTGACACAGATACACACTCGCTCGTCCGCCGGGGCTCATACAGACATAAACATATGTGGACAGTATAGGATTTGACATATGTATGTATATGTGTGCTGTTGTCTATATACATATGCATTTGTATGTTGAAATTCAAAGATCGGAAGTGTAGCGAAAATTTCTCGTGAATGTCTCGTGAATATATACATGTCAGCAATCAGAGCATTTTTCTATTTTTTCGCTGAATAATATTTCCTCGCATGCACGTATATACGTGTGGTGGGGACTGTGTAAAATTATGATAGGTAAAAATTGCTATTATTTTTAAATATTAAAGTTTATTTGTTATTATTTTAAAGCTGGTTATTTGCTTATTTTTGATGACTGTGTATATGTAACTGGTAGAAATTGCAGTTTGTAATCCTTATTGATTATTTTTATGGTGGTATTAAATATGCTGGGGGAAGGGGCTAGTTTACGTTAATAATTATAGCGTGTTTATATGGTAATAGTAGATGTGCTGTGATAGTAATGTTGTAGAGGGATTAGTGGCAATGATAATATAAGTAGCTAATAATTATTGTAAATTGGTAGAAGTGATTAGTAATGGTGGTGGGAGAATGATAAAAACAATAAATGTAATTATTGTGATGGTAGCTTGAACTAAAAAGTGATTGTTGGTGTTTTATTTTATTTCGTTTATTTATTTATTTTGGTATAAATCCTGATAATAGGTATTTATTCTCATGCCTACATTTGGAAATTATCTCTGATCTTATTGGTTTTTATTTGGTGATATTAAATATGCTGGGGGAGTAATTTACGTTAATAATTATAGTGGATTTATATGTTTATAGTAGATGTGATTTGGTAGTAATGGTGTTGGGTGCTGGTGGTAATGATAATATTAGTAGCTACATGTAATTCCATCATAAAAAACATTATTTAGTCTGTTGAAGTCCTTTTAGAAGAAGAATGTCCTTACAATTTTTTTTCCATTTTGTCATTTATTCACACAGCATTATTTTATTATATAGTAATTTATCTATCATATTCTCTCATGCCCCGTTCACCAACATGCACAAAAACAAAAACAAAAATTCGCTCACATAAATACATTTACATAGTGTGCGATGGATAAATTATCATCTAAATTACGCAAATATGAAAATAACGCTGATATCTCATATTAAGATATATTTAGCAAAATTACATAAAAATATCCTGATACTTAGGAGTATATTTGTTTAATAAATCGCCATTGGCTTTAACCACAGCTGTCAGACGACTTTGGAATCGCCTGCATCTCTTCAAGTTTGAGAATGCTGGCATAATCTTTGCTTGATGGTTACAGTCTTGGGTGTTAGGTTGGCAGATGCATTGGTTGATGTGGCCGCAGAAATTATTTGTAAGCCATGACTGATTTCTCCTGCTTGTCTGGTATGGTGCAGAGTCTTGTTGCCAAACATAGGGTTTTCCAGCAACCACGCTCTTGACCCAGGTCAGCAGTACTTCCTCAAGGCACTTGATGTAGGACTCCGTGTTGAGTCCGAGGCCCTGTGTGAAGATGAATGGAGGCATAAAATCGTAAACACTACTGATCACTTCAAACACCATGATGTTGACTGGATATATCATCCAACCCATTCACAATCGAGTGTACTCTCCTCAGATTGAGACACAAACATTCTGAAATGTGCGTAATGGAGCTTGCCAACAGATATTGGGCCATCATCAAAATCAAAAACAAACAATGCTCATGCGCGAAATTAAAAATATAAAATGGTGTTAATTTAACTATCGCACGCTATATATATATATATATATATATATATATATATATATATATATATGTAGCATATTCATCAGTTACTTATTCATATATAAGTATATCTGCCTTGAAAAAAGATGGAGGTAATTTATTCTATGTGTATGTCTGTGTGCTCCTGTCGTGTATACGTTTACATCCAGAAGAACTATATAGCTATTCACTTTTGAGAGTATAGTCGAGAACAGTATGCGTTGAAAATGATAGAAATATACTGCTAATAGACACACACACACACACACACACACATACATATATATGTGTGTGTGTGCGTGCGTGTGTGTTTCTGTATGTTCTAGGAACAGTCAAGACAAGGTCAGAGGAAGTTGTGAATATCACATCGTCTATACATTCTAGTTGGGCTGATTGGTAGGAGATATGAATAATCCACAAAACATATGCCAGGCGTCTGCGATTGCATAACAACAGGAGAACATCAGTAGATTTTAATATATATGCAAACTAAACGTTTGCTTCTAAAGAGTTCTAATTATTTATGTGGGTACTTAAACCTCTCTCTACCTGCATGCATAGTTATTATGTCAATGCATGTGAATATCTATATGTACACGCGTATATGCACTTGCACGCTATCTCAGCTAATCACAGGAGCTAACATTTCGATACTTATTAGGAAATAATCTATACCTATCATGTTATTTATTTCCTTATGTTTAATATAAACCTAATGATCTATCTATCAATCCATGGTCGGAATCCACGATAACAATTAAGAAGGAATATATTTCAGGGATATAAATATATTTGATGAATATGAAAAATAAATTTTTTCTGATATAAATTCATCTGATGACATGTAATATCCCGGCACAATATGTAAGATGCAAAATTTGAAAATGTGTTGGAAGTTTAACTTTTTAACTCTTGTTGAACCGCGATTATAAAAAAAAAATACTCTTTTGTTAACATTAGTTGAAACAAAAACGAATCATTCAAGTATCAAGCTGATTAATTGGGTTAATTATAAATAATTTTGTATAATCTTTTCTTTCACACGTAAAACGTTCGAGAAAAAGTCATTATGAATATATGATGGGAAAGCTTAATTGTATGAAAACTCCCTTATATTACAACTTTTGAAAATTAGTGTGTCACATTGATACCGGTGTGTAGGTCTATCCAAGTGGATTTTTTTCATCGGCTGTCTCAATTTGAAATCCCTGCACAAAACCACGAATACCACTTCCTTTTTAAAATCATTTAAACCCCAAGCAAGACAATAAGGAGTTTAAGATGTAAGGGGGTACTGAGTCTGATCGAATATGAGAAAAATTATTAAGGGCAGAGAACAATTAAAGGACAGGCAGTGAGAAAACAGAAGGTTATGATAGACATTACATTTAAATTTTTGAAGACTGGAAAGCAAAAACACAGAAGATAATTCAACAAGCAAGAAGGGCGATAGAAGAAACTGTTAGCATAGAACTTACGGTTGCATCTAGCCATTTCACCTGTAAAATGATGATACCATGCCTCCAATCTAATACTGCACTTAAATTCATAAAGTCTATGTGCTAGATGAAAGTTAATCAGAACAATTACCATGAAAGAAATTATAGAAAGGCCACATGGAAGCTGCGTTCCGGCAATGGGAAAGTGATTGAATCCAAGATGCCAGATCAGGATCAATATTCTTTCCCTGTATTTTATCAAGAATCTTTAAATACATAGCAAAATCACGAGGCCATATGTGGCAATATATGGACAAATGGAAGACTTCTAAGTTTGTAAGATAGTTTCTGGCGAGGAAACTTGTCTAGCACGAAACAATGAACAAAGATTTACTGCAATAGAGATTGCAGTTGATTCAATAAACCTGATGCTTTTGTGACGATTAATAATTAAGTTACGCGCAATGTTTTCTTGAATGATGCAAAAGTGATTGCCAAGAATGAAGCGAAATAATGCAGGGAATTAATATATACTAGTTCGGTATCTGTTCTTCGCTGAGGGCAAGAGAATCAAATTCCAAATCTAAATTGTTTGTCCTTTTAAAATAAAGCACTACATTTCTTAGAAAACACTTTTAATTTAAATATTTAAAGAGGCCGCACTCTCCAGTGGTCAGTCTTCGCGAAACAGATGTCTGTTTCAGTATTATTGGGGGTAGGTTGGCGTGTGTGTATATACGTTTTAATTCAATGGCAAAACTGAAATATTTCTGACATTAAAAAAAACAAAAAAATCTTTCTATTTATTACCACGTAACTTCCGAAAACTTCCATGAAAACTTATAATTGTCAAAGTATTGGGGGTTTCAAATTTAAGTTTATTTTTATTTAATTAGTTACTTATTTTTATTAGCCACTTTATGACATTATTGCTCGGCTCAGAGGAGGAGATCAGAACTGAGCTGGAGGGAAATTTATTACTCTAATTTATTCTTTTAAACTTAGATTATGTAACTATGTGCGTAGATTTGTGATTGTATTTATATTAAATGTACGTGGTTAACCTTGCTCCTGTAAGCTTACTGTCACATTGAAACACCAGTTATCGCAGGATCAACAAAATTAAGCAACGTTGAGCCTAATCAGTACCTAAATGGGTGAATGCGTGGATAAACAAGGTGATGTGTGCTTGATGATATCTCACTAAACATGGACAGTGGAATGAGAACTATCTGCCCCGTAGATTAAATAAAGTGTTCAGTTCATAATTCCCTGCAGGTTACTCGGATCGGCATACACCTGATGAAGATCGGAGAGAAAAATGGCCATAACGTTGAGATAGCAGCAACGATGAGGACAACAGCGAGAGGATTGTAATGTTTCATCTGCCGGAAAGATGTTGTAGGGTAGAAAATAATCCTCTTTAACGCTACTAAGAAGTTAGCGTTAGGCTGCCATCAATAAAATTATACTTACCAATTAATAATGTTTGTAGAATTTATTACCTTATATACACCAAGAAATTACCTGATATAATCAATATAGCACTCTTCCTGGCTGAGGTGCTTGCTACGTTTGCAGATATCTATAGTTTGTTTCTATGCCTCAATAAGCCACAAGACACTGCAAATTTTCAAGCCAAGAAGTTTTCCGAATTTGAAGATTAGTGCCCTCAAAATCTTCCAAAATTTCATTTTGTTTTTCTTATGTCAAAATCCCTAAAACATTGTGAATATCTATCTGTAAAAAATTAAAGATTTATTTTAATGTTTGGATGAAGAATAGCAGAAATTAAATCTGTATTACAATGCTAATACACAAGGAAGAAAGTAAATTATTCTGAAACCTTTTAAATATATATATATATTTGCCATAAATTTATAAATAGTTATAAATAATGCTGAAAATGGCAAGAAAACGAACTAAAATAAGAAACCATATTTCTAAAACATTCCTGAAAGTGCATTATTTCCATAAAACTAATGTAATAAATAGGAACTGTTTTAATAACATCCACACTTTTTTTTTACAGTAAGGTTTGCCCTGTATAAGGCCCGGGGCCACTCAAGCTAGAAGTGTACGTTAAGAGGTAGTTTATATGGATAGGAGGCGAAGATAACGGTTAACTCCAGACATGAACAGGTTAAGATTGTAGTGATAGAGTAAACATCCACTTGGAAGTCTGTTCCAAAGGACAGCGGTTCGCAAGTAGAAGATGTTTTATCGGAACTTATTTCTCACGTAGGGAATGTAGATGGTCTGCTACAATGTAAGTGACATGGCGGATTCTACCTGTGAATGTTAGACTTGGTGGAACCAAGGTATGTAGTTCTTCCGAGCATTTTCCAAGGAAGTAGCTAGAGTTCACAGAGGAACTCGCCATATCATGCCTGTGCGAGAAAGATTTCTGAGTGGAAAATAATTCTTCTACCACAAGTACTCGGAGACGCTTTTGAACTCTATCAAAACTGGACAGCGAAGACCTGACAGCTCCGGCCTGAATATAACAATGGTACTCCATTTTCAGCCTGGTCATCAAAATATTTTGTTATTTGAAAAATAAATTAACGGGAAAATTAATTGTTAGGATAGGTATCAGTTTCAACATAGATTAAACATGTTATTGCTTTCCAGAAAAATATAAATTTCCTCATAAATCCTAGCAAGAAGAACTCAAATTCTTGGTCTGTACACAAAGTATATTAAATTGGAAAAGTATTTTTTAGCGATTTATGGGATTTTAAGAACTGCTTCACTGTATATCATTGTAGCAAAGGGAACAGTCAACTTAGTAAATCAAAATAGATTTATAGTTTTCAAATTACAAATGTTGTTATACAAGTCTCCTTTATGTAAACAGTACTGGACATAAAAATACGGACTTATAGCTTTTAATGTCTTTTAAGTTTAAATCAAATGGCGGATGCAATAAAAACTGTTCTGAGGTTTCAAATTAAGGCCTTGAAAAACGGGCCATATTTTCACAGATCATAAAATGAAATTATAAAAGAATATTCTTGTTGTTGTTCTTCTTCTTCTTTTATTATTATTATTATTATTATTATTTGTCATCGTCTTTGTCATCGTCATAGTAACAGGGGTAAGAACCGAGGCATAATAATAGTTATGCTACTCTAGCGAAGTAATCCTCGGAGGTAATGTCATTTCAATTTTTCACCATTCTCCTTCTACACACTACTACTACTACTACTACTACTACTAATAATAATAATAATAATAATTCTTTTCTTTTCTGGTTCATACTCATTTCTTTACAGGTCCCTACCATAGACCTAAGTTTAGAAATGACGTCATGGCATTTTCAAATGAGCATTTTTTGAGGGAACAAAAATAAAAAAAAATAACATCATACGCATTTTACATAGATAAATCTCTTCGTAATGTGTGAGCTGTACTTGTGAGTACAATTCTTTGTATTTTTTTAAGGCTTTGGCTTCCCGGAATTCCTACAATGAGTCTATCGGAACCTTTTCCAATCAATCCGGCGTCTCCAACTACAACTTGAATTTTTGGTGTGTTCATGTGCCACATTTTTGAGATTTCGATTTCAAGATGTTTGTATTTTGATAGTTTTTGAACATCTCCAAAGATATATTACCGTCTGAAGGGACTGCCATGTAAGTAAGAAGGCACATTCTGTTTTTGTGGTTTTGGATTAATATATCGAGAGGATTACACTGGCCTGCAATGTTGTCAAGGCCGAATATGTAATAGTTGATTTTAAGGCAGTTTTTTTTTATGCTGAATACAAAAATCATACTAATTTTTTCTAATCAGATCAGATTTTTACGATACAAACTCTTACTTGAAATGTATAGAACAGGATTATAACTCTATTTATTTTCTTGATGGAATAAACAAATAATGCTAAATTTAGGGCTGATATAATCGCAGAAAACTCACATTGTGCCATAGTAAAAAAAAAATACACTAAAGAAGCTATTCATGGATGAAAGGTTTTTTCAGGGACTTTCTCCTCTGCTTGGCAACCACCGCAAATCGTTTCAAGCACCCGCAGTAATCAGCGAAAAGTTTACATCCCTCTGGCAAGCGATCTTCCATAATGCGAATGTCTTGGTGAAAGCGCTCAACCTGCTCTTCACTCAAATCTCCACAGTTCTTTGGAAAGTAGTTTAAGTGTGACAGCAGAAAGTGCAGTTTAACTGACATTCGCACACCGAGTTGGCGGTAACTCTTCAGTAGCTCTTCAATTTCCTTCTCGTATTCCGCACTCCTCTGATTTTCCAGGAAGTTTGTAACTAGTGACTTCAGTGACTGCCTGACGAACAGTTCAGCTTAACTCAGTGCTTCATAAGACATTAGGTCCTTCATGAGTTATCTTAGTTGAGAGCCTTCAAATACACCAGCCTTGAATTTTTCCATGTTTATCCGTAGGAACGTCTCCTGGAAGAAAGCAAATCCGCTGCCTTCCCTGTCCTTTGCCTTCAGAAAGTTATTCATTACTCCGAACATGATATGTAAGGGTGGAAGCAGTATGTTGTACGGTTAAACCAGAGTGTGAGACTGAACGTTATGCGAGCAAGGTTTTAACCCTTGTCTTAACGACCACCCTTGTCTGACATAATGTTGGTCGTTAGCCATTAGAAAACAAGGATACACGGTGTACCCACCTTGCAGCTCTAGGACCAGTTCAACCATCTAAAGATCCATACAGATCAACCATTTGTGCTCCTGGTAATTAACAGCAGACAAAAAATGACCCATGCTATTGTGAGTTTCTTTCACTTGTACTGAATGTCTAATAGGGATTGATGAAATCTATTCCCATTATGTAGAAGAACTGCTTTGAGACTTCCGCTGGATAATCAATAAAAGGTCTCCATTCCTTGCATATTCTAAGCGCATTGTTTTGCTCAGTCCAGCAATGTTGTTGCAATAAATCAATGATGATATGCAGCAACGTTGAAAAATGTCTTAATTCTCTCTTACGGTCTCGATATCAGTAGAACGTTATTCTGGTGCCAACAAATGTTTCTCTTTGAGATTTGAACCCAGAAGTTAGGCACACTCTTTGAAAGGTTCAGGTCTCGTGTCGAGTTCTGCTTGTGTCAAGGGTACTGGCCGGTCGTTCTCTTCTGGCTAGTATGCCTCATCCCCAGCTACAACAGGCATGTCACTATGTTCGGTATCAGAGCTATATTCCATTTTACGATCTGGCTCAGAAACAGGAACGTCTGTACCATGAGGTATTTGTCTTGCGATTTATTCCTTTTAGATTTATCATGCAGAAATAGCAATCCGTATTATGGTATTCCCCCCCTCCAGAGCATTGGAGTGACAAATGGCATACTCTTCCTTTTACTATTCCTCGAATCCCTAAAGTTCTTCACACATGTTTTACAGCAAACTTGGGGATCCAATGGCTTATCCTGATCTCTAGATTGACTCCAAAGTAATCGCGATATGCCTTCTTCAAAAGGTCAGTGATTTTTGCTTGATGGTTCAGGAGAACCACATTATCACAGATATAACAGAACCTGTCAGGATTATTCTTACACTTCCGATCCATTCTTACAGGAATACAATTGTCAAGCTGAAAAGTGAAAAAAAAAATAAACCAACACTCAGCTCGTTGTTGACACTTGACACGGTACATTAAAATCATTTTAAGCTGAGGTATAACCCCACCTTCTAGTTATATGGTGTTAGGGAGTAGGATGATGTATTAAAGTTAGGTACACATACAACATTATATGCTATACTAAACATCAGGCACCCACTCTGACAAGTAGTATTCACAGGATTTTGAATAAGTGTTATTATTGTGTACAAATCGTTGCGAAATATTCAAGCACATCTTACAAATCAGACCTGACCAAACGCAACGAATGGTATTTTTGTATTCGGCATAAAAGGACGATCATATATCACTTGATAAACCTTTAACCTTTAGAAAAAAAATAACGCATGCCAGTGTTAGCTTTCATTGTTCTGTCCATGTGCATTATATTGTTATTATTATTATTGTTATTATTATTATTATTTTCCAATTGTTTATTGTTACGTTCATAGGCATTACTTCCTGGAAATGAGCTAACATTTACATTCTGTTCACCATTGAATAATTATGGAATATTACTTGCCAATTTGAATGCAAATTCCACCGGACCATCAACTTAATGAACCACATCACTAAGTTTATTCGTATTCTGAAAATATATATATTGTAACAAAATTAAACCCGAATCAGTGCAATAAGATTGTGACTTCCCTAAAGACACTGGACCAATAAATGCAATTTTTATTATAGGAATGCTATTAGAGCGACCAATACAAATAAAGAAAGACGTATGCGTTTGTTTCACAGATTATGCAAAAAGCACTTGACAAACTACAGCACAGATATCCGTTCGAACTGCTACGACAAGTTGATTTATTTTGTAAGATATTAGAATATGCTACAACATTTACTGTAAATAAGTCACCTGGATGCAGACAGCAAAAGTGTTGAGTAAGAAGATAAGATACATCTGTCCGGATTCATCTTTATAGCGAAGGCATTCTCAAAGAACAATAAATCTAACCAGGATTTATTATCGGTAGACACAATCTTAACAACATCTGATACAGAGACGAAACCGTCTAAGTGAGAAAACTCCAAGAACTATTAGACAAGGTAGTAAAGAAAGGCGAGTACTATTAATTCCGAAATAATAGAACGTATAGTCTTCAACAAGTGGTACAACCAAAGATCTTTTACAAAAGTTAATTTTATTCCTGACCTTTGATAATACATTTTATTTTGCTAATTTTCCATGCAGAGTATAAGGAGAGTGAATTTCAAACCTTGATTAAATAAATAAAAGCTTATGGGTTACCACCACATAGATTTGGCAGTTTCGCCAAGAAGTTGTTTCATGGCGCTGTCAAACAACTATACAAATGGGGCATAAACTGTTTTCACTCTTTTGTCTGACCTTTCCTCCTAACATGAAGTCGAGGTAACAGCACCAACCGTGATCTTCCCGGGCAAAGGAATCACTTCTTCTTTAGTGACTGAACTTTCACACACACACACACACACACACACACACACTTTTAATGTTTTCTTTCTTTGCATGCATGCTAGTGTATTTTCTTTCCTTTTTACTCTTTTTACCTTTTTTTGTTATATAAAAGCAAAAATATATAAATTGACTTGTTGAAATTTATTCCATTTCCTTATGGACATAGGTGTAAATTTTTGTTGCCACTAATTTTATTCTAACCATTGGTTGGTTGTTTTTGTTTAACGGTGTATCTACCTCTATGGGTTATTTAACACCGAAATCTAAATATTTCGTACTTAAATTTATGTATCGATTTTTGCAGATAATAATGGCTTTAGTAATACAAGTCTTACTAATTAACCCTCAGTTGGCAGAAGAAAAGGTTGCTCCATAGATTGCCAAGGTTATTTGAGCGTATGTAAATATAACGAATCCAACTATAATTCGGCAACAATTAACAATTCCAAAACATTATTCATTATACTACCCGCACATCCAAGCTTACAGAGCCGTTTGTATATGTTATATGTTATATCAGTTCCCATAATGGCAGCGAATGTTGACCAATTTTCTCACCGCTGAAGAAGTTACTTGGAACAACAAAGATATGTTTTTTACAGAACGATGTTGAGAATTTAATAAGGAAATATGCGAGCAACCATCACGTTTTAATGAGAAACCTGTTTATACTTAGAATCAAAAGGAGACAACTAATATTTGTGAAGGTACTTAATAAGAAAAGAAGGCTTTGCAATTTCCTCACGTACAAAACACACAGAGAGCAAGATTGATGAATGATTCATTTTCTACGGCTTATCAACTTTTTGCAGTTTATTTAAAGCGAGATAATATTTTTAGAATGTAAGACTTTTTTGTGATACTAATGGTTTTAGTGGTACGTGTCTTACGAATTAACCCATAGCTGGGAAGCGACGAGACGGATTCATACTTTTCCCAAGGGTGTTTGTGCATAAGTAAATATAACAAACCCAACCGTAATTGGAACCTCGGCTCTCGGATTAACAATTTCCAGGGATTATCTATTATACAATCAGCAGATCCAAGCTTCCAGTACCTGTTTTTCCCAAGTGGGCACCCATCTAGGTACTAACCAGATTCGACGTTGCTTAATTTCCGTGATCGTACGAGAACAGGTGTTTTAATGTGACTCGGATGTAAGTAGTCTTGGTGCGGTATCACAACGGAACATGACAATATTATGTATTTCAAAGTATTCTCTATTGCAAGTCTTATTTAGTGTCGAGGTGTAGGACAATGACGTGTTCAAATAGGTTTGATGTAGAATTGAAACCGTATTTCTTTTGTTTTACCTATTGTCAAATTTTACTGCAACATTATTTCCGTAATGATTGGAGTCAACACAAAATTAAAGTTATTTTTTTACATACACCCAACCATTGCTACCGCGAATTACATAAATATATAGTTTACATATAATCGAATCATTTTAGGTGTACAGTATATAACCCAGTCTGTTGAAATCAATCCGGAGCCAGCAGAAAAGAAATTGGTTTTATAACATTATCTCCTTAAAGTCTGGGTGGTCTTTGGTAATATAGAAGCCATAGATTCAAATATATATATATATATCGTAGTATGATTTTAATTAAGAATATAATTTTTGTACGAATATGGATATTGGTAAGTGAATGTAATGGATTCGACTGGAATTCGTACTTGGCTTTCCGATTCTTCAATCCAAACCGCTATCATTACTTCACCGTGCCTCCTCACTATATATATATATATATATATATATATATATATATATATATATATATATATATATATATATAATATATATATATATATATATATATAAAAAAACATTTTTATGTTTATACATTTTTTTATAGATACAAATATTAAAGTAAATGCTCTGTTTATAATAAAAAGTATTAAACAATATTTACCGACCTGAATGTCCGAGAAATTTTCACAGAAAATATTCGTTCTCCGACAGGATTCGAACCTGTATCCGATACGGAACCCTCATTTAACCGATTTGTCCATTGAGGAGCGTTCGGTTAGCAAGGTCGAATTTACTGTATTTAAACTTAAATCTTCTATGAATCTCTCACGTATATTCATATCTGCTCATGGCGTATCAAATATAAACAAATGACGTCACACATTATAAACTGGACAAAGTTCGACAATTATTTTAAAACATTTTTATGAAATTTTATAAAATGAATGTATAAACATAAAAATGTCTAATTTGTACATTTCATTATATATATATATATATATATATATATATATATATATATTCTAAATTCTAAATACCTTTATCAGAATCCCAAATAAATTGTTAATACCTATATTTATAATTATTAATTTCGGAAAATTATCTTGATTTTATAAGTTTTCGAATATAGAAGGCTGAAGAGCCACTCAAGGTAGAGGGTTACTGAAGAATGTTGTCTGAACGTAAAGTGTAAGAAATAAGAGGCGTAGTTTATGAGGATAAGTGGGAAAGATAACGTTTAACCTAGACATAAATGGGTTAAGTTGTAGTAGCCGGGAAAGCATCCTTTTGAGAGTTGGTTGCACAAGGTAGCTGTTCGGGGGAAAAAAGCTATTCGGGTTAAGCTCACTATTGGAATACGAAAGGAATGAGGGTTGTTCGCTACAATATACATGCCATGGCGAATCTTAGATGTGAAGGTTTGAATTGGCGGAACTAAGACATGTTGTTCATTTGAACACTTTCCTTGGAAAAAGCGATAGAATAGCGAGAGCCTAGCAACGTTTTTACGGTGTGTGGCACCATTTACCGAGGCAGAAAAAGAAAAGAAAGAAAAGAAGGCAAAAGAGAGGCGAGACCCAAAACGTGGATGATAAGCAGAACACCACGGCTAAGAGACAATGGATAAAGGATATTTTGATAAGTAACAAATGGTGAAAGAGTGTCATTACAATGACAGGGAAATTCTGAGTGGATAAAGGAATCGGGTGTGTTTTGGCGACGGCTGTGTTATCTGGGATGCGCAAACAAACTGCTGGTACGGGAAGGCATCTGATTATCAACCACAGACCGACTGGCCAAAGAAAAATCAAATTGAAAATGTTATTTCGATAAGTGACGAAAAACAGGTGGACTAAAGGGCTTTGGATAGATATGAAAAATTAATTGTGTCAAAAGCCGCACACGATGTGTCCACTGACCTATTTCTTTCGACGGAACATCTTTAGCCTGCGATAATAAAATTATGTTATCAGAAATATGTACCAAAAGGAAATGAATGGGAACTTAGAAATGTTTCTTTTCGGGGCGACGTCTGGCCGTGTTAAAAAGACCACCCATTCTGATAATTAGCGATAAGATGACTGACGAAGCCCAGGTGAAGAACAAGAGTTATGACCACCGTCGTTCGTATTGTCCTGATTGCGGCTAGAGAAAATGATAACTGCGATTAAGAGGAAGAAAAGGAAAAGAAAAGATACTTTTTTTTTAGTTAAGCAAGATATTTTTTCCTGAAACAAAGCCGCGGATTCGTCCACGCCCGACTAAGACACCATTGGTCGAGTGGTGATCACGTGACGCACGAAGGAGGCTGTCGCCGCCCATCCAGAGGATATGTATGAGAAGCTGCTACGAAGAAGTGGGGAGGGCAGCTCACGCCCCTCTGAAGTATGGTGAGAAGGTGGGAGTAAGAAAAAAACCCCAAAAATGGAAAAAAGTGTAAATTTCTAACCAGAAATAAAAGAGGTGGATATGTATTTAGAATTATCGAGGAACCCCCGACGACGACAAACCCACCGCGGTTTTGGTCGGCGTCCATATAAGCGAAGCCGCAGCGAGCAGAAATCAGTTCAGTTCAGCAGAGTAGAGTTGCAGCAGAGAGTTCGAAGCTCGCAGTGGAAGTTGGTTCCGCCTCGCAGATAGCTGACTTGAAAGATTCACGCACATTCCGGACTCCTCTTCAATCCAAGAACAATTATTTTGAAGAGCGACTTAGTTCCAGACCACCAAAATAGTTTTTTTTTCCGACTTTCGTCCGAAGACACACCGAAAAACCAATTTCTTAAAGAGCAAACAACTTGAAGCGTTAAAACTCGCCTAACGGAAAACAACGTGTCACAATCCATAGAACGGGTCGGGAAATAGACGCAGTCCTATGTATCCAACAACTAGACATAAAGTTTGTTATCCTTTTTTTTGATACCTTGAATTTTTGAGTTAACATTTTATTTTCTTTTATGCATATTTGTCTGGTGTCACCCCCGTTGAACCCGATTTGCATTACGGCCCCAACTACTGATTGATCTCGTCTGCCTAAGATCAATTCACAACGTGAGTAGGCAGACTGGGGATCAATGCAGTTACTTTGGTAACCAGGCGTTGGAAGCGAGTTGGGAACGACGAGGCTGATATCAAATCTAACCAGATTCCCACCCGAATCACCAAAAGGTTAGAACGTCACATTTGGGTGCCGCGACCGATACCAAGCCAGTTGGTCGTCACATGACGAGACTACACGACTGACGCGACAGGCGGACGTCACGTTTGGAGCGGCGACACCCGAACGGAGCAGCAAGGAGCGAACAGCTGTCGCCGCGGCGAGGACGTCACAGTTGGTGCCGTGCTAGACCAGGATAGGACGTCACAGTTGGCGCTGCGACCAGGGGACGACCTCACAGTGTGAAATAATTAAACATCCACAACGACGTGGAGGCTCTCTTGGCCTCTATCAAACATGGACAGTGAAGATCTGATCGGTCTAATCTGACACTTGTGTAGGGAGAAAATAGTAGCAGGAGCTGTATATGAATATAAATGATATATATATATATATATATATATATATATATATATATATATATATATATATATATATTAATACAAAACTGCATAATTACACTGTTTAAATTATTTAGGCGAATTAACAAAAACTGAGATATCCAAAGGCATAGTACGTATAATTAGAACAATCTACCCCCGTGGTTTAAATAAATGTTTTTTTTCGAAATTCCAACAAATATTACCTGAAGAGGGCCAGAGGTACAACGCTCGAAAGGTCGTTAAAGTGAGCGTAAAAATGAGGACAACAGTCTGAAAAATGAAAATCGTCTAAATAATTGCAATACCTCATCTCAGAAATACAGACAGAAGAATACATATGTATATACAATTTGTGGCATGAAGTAACTTCATAAATCTGTCTACATTGGTATATGTATGAACATTCCTATAATATGTCTATGTACCTATATTTTGTCGATTAGTACTTGTATACATTCGAAGATTTATTAAAACGCTTCGTGTAAATTATGACAGGAAATGACTTTGGAAAAAAATGAAATTAGTGTCTTCATATACTCAAGCAACTATGTAACACACCGTACATTGGGTACACTAAAGAGAATGTTGTGATACACTAACCTGCTTACTATCATGAATGGACTGTTCCTTTCATGATAAGTAGTCCTGGGTAATTGTCTAGATAATACTATTGCAGTGTCTCGTCTCGCCCAGTATTGAATGCTACTAATACTATCATGATTGAATCTATTGAGTTGTCATGCCAGACACCACATCACAACTGAGAGTAAACAAATCAATTTTTTTTTTTCAAATTTTTCGTCTTGTATTTTATATCTTGATACGCACTTTAATTTTTTGTAAAATCATTTCAACATATGCAAGGTGATAAAACCACTAAGATGTAATGTCTTACTAAGAAAACTTACCTGGGAAGAGGGTTCAGTAGTGATTTTCCAAGCGTAGCTCAAATGTGGCACAAGGCCGAAAGTATGGGGGCACCCAGTGAGGATCGAACTCACTACTCAGTCATAATTGAGCTAGTAAGATAAGCTTGCTAACCATTACACCACCTCAAGGTGCCCGAAGAGGGTTCAGTAGTAGAGCAGGATTCAAGGAGACAGAAGATGACAACTGGTGGTACATTTACATTATTGACGATTGTAGTTAACATGAAATCAAGAAGCTGGAAGAGAGTTCCACAGGTGAGAAGTGCGAGAAAATAAACCGTTAGATTAGAATTTACGCTTACACTGAGCTGTTTCATCAGCAAAATGATGGAACTATAGTTGTGTATCTAGTATCTTCCTTCTATGTGCCATGTTCCTTCCGGGAAAGGGTGATCATAGCTCTCCTCAATTTCCTGACCTTTGTAGCACTTAGTAAATGTTGTCTTTTTGTCTATCTCTCTTAAACCCTGTTCTGTCAACTATTTACATATGGACGTTAGGTAGGTTATCCTCTGTTTTCCTCTGTCGCTCTCGACATCAATGTCCTGGGAGTATCAAATTTACTATGTCATCTTTTATTATTATGTGCCCTAGAAATTTCAACTGACTCTTTCTGATGTTAATATAAGGTTCCTTTTTCTGTAAAACCTCCTCATTGCTGAAATGTTCAGACCATGGTATTCTCATCATCCATCTGTAGGACCGCATTTCTGTTACTCCAAGTTTTTTTTTACTTCATATCTGAGGAGATTGTCTAGCATTTACTGCCATAGAGAAGAACTTCTATTACATAACAGGTCAATACCTTTTCTTCATTTCTACTACTTCTGTAAAAATCTACCAAAAAGGAAAAAATTATCCGAACAATAACCATGGCAATATTTATAGGGAAAGGTACGGCGGTGACAAAGTAATTAAATCAGTGGTGCCAAGTCAGGACCGAGAGCATTGCAGATTCTTCTTCGGAATTTGTTAAGAATATCTAGATACATACCTGAAGAACCAAACCTGAATTTCACAAATATACATATATAGATTTTTTTCTGGTTAGTTTTTCCTAATCTTGATGATATCTCCAACGTTCATCACTTAGATTTTATCGTCATCCTTCAAAAGATTGGTTAGCCATTTTCAGGACATTGGCAACGATGTTTTAAAAAATTATTGGTAAATATTTTGACAATAAATCCTTTTTTATATAAACATTTATTATATGGACCGATTTTGTTTATAATGAATTTCATTTCTAAGTCGGGATGTATACTGATATTTATTGAGGAACCAGCGATAAACAAGGCCTTGTGGGATGGTCCTCTTCTAATTTGATTTGGGTATTTCTGCAAATGTATGAGGTGTCCCTTACCTCACAAGTAATTGCTTACAGATCCAAATGTAAACGGTTAGTATTTACCTATCGCCAAGTATAAATTAAAATATTTACAAATTCCCCAACCAAATAAATTCTTACAGACTAGAATAAAAAGCTACTAGTATCTGTCTATACCAAAACCAAGTAAACTCTTACTGGCTTAAATATAAACGACCTGTATATGTTTATCCTCGAACTAAGTTAAAAACTTATTGATTCAAATTGTTTTTGTCGGTTTTATCTCGTATTCAAGAATTTAATTTCTTCTTTGCTGATCGCTTCCTTTATGATGATGGCATTGATGACAAAATTCGCCTCCAACGCACAGTTTCACGACTCGAAGCATCCAGATTCACCAGAACTTTATCCCGTCACCCATTCCCTATTGCTGTTTGGCTTTGCAAGAGCTGCTTGCTGATCGGGAGTAGAAGAAAGTGCCTATGGCGTGAATTTGTTTAAGGTGAACCTCAACTTGCCAGGAAGTGATCAACACTTGATTTTATGACCTCTGCGGCACATATGGAATGAGACATGCAGAATTCAGTTATAAAACTGCACTGCTGACCCTAAAGAGATTCGAATATAAAAAATGATATAACGAATGATTTCCACGTTAAAAAAACTTAATAGCGTTTGACACCCTATTAAATCAAAAAGTGATTAACAACACCATTGTTGAACAAAAGGGCAAGAATTTCAGCTTTTGTTTTAATTAACTTCATTTCTTAACTGTAAGAATTTGGATGCAATAAAATATTTGTTAAACAGATGTAAAAAGCTTTATGTTTCCTAAAGGCGCTGAAGGTTTTTATTCGAATCCGAGTACAAGACCCCTTGTGCTTCAGGAAATTAAGCTTCCAAAATATATATACCATATTTGAGGAGTCCCAGATGACGGAGAAACTCACGAGTATTCGACACTCACAAAATCACACACACACAAGCGCGCATGTGCGTGTGGGTGTGTGCATACTTCTGTCTAAGGATTAACATGCATTTAAAAAACTGAAAAACCGTTATTGAAGCATTAATTTTAATTAGTATTAATTCCAAGGTAATAATTAAATTTAATATACCCAGTAAGTAAAATACTTCCAAACTGCATTGAAATTGATTGGAATCATTTTTCACTGATTTCTCTGTCCTGGGCATGACGACAAACTACATCCGACAGCAAAGACTCTGATTGCGAGGATTTGTGAAGTGTGGAACCACCTCTTGTTCCCAGGTTTACCCTGACCCGGTGTGGTAGCATCTGTTAGGGTCCCAGCGATGGGCATATAGTGAACCCCCAAACTTTCATCAAAACACCATGAACATATAAAAATAGATTTTTACAGTAAAAATTTTCATCAATAGTTTTTAATAGTAAAAAAATATATATAAAATATCCAGCAATAGCTTTTAGCCCAGGGATCTTTTTTCTTAGACTATGCACTGCCCATATACAGGTATAGTTGTGAAGTGATGGTCACTGATCATTTGATCATCCCAAAATCACACTCCATATCACAAACGAATCTATTAATAAGAAACAGGCTTCCAGATTACCTTTCCTAGGCCAATGATGAAAGGGGGTTTTAAAAAATGGCATATGTATACTAAGTTAGAATAAGAATGATCTTGAACAAAAATCAATACCCGATACAAAGGGCTACAAGAATTATGATAAACTTTCCCAAGGAGGAACTATGATCTGAAATTGGAATGAAAACAGTTATTGCACATGTCCTGAATCCATTATAAAATTCATGATGTGGAATTAGTAAATACTAAACCGAACACATACCCCAAATTTAGTATAGGAGATAAGAAAATTGAACATAGGTATGACTGCATTCCACTTAACACTGCAAGTTGCGACAAAGTCAAACCATTAACCAAAAGAATTGAGTCATATTCATGAATAGTCTTGTTAGATCGAGACTTTCATATAGATAAAATGCATGGTGCCAAACTCGCTCAGGAATATCTGAACTCTGACCTGTATACAGCTGCTTTCTCAAATAAATGTTTCAAAATGAGTTCGAGTGAATGCAGCCTGTAACTCTTAGTGAGGATCATCCTTCTTTGATCCTTGTGTACTGACACTAAAGAATCACAAGCATAGAACTATACCAAATGACATATCACTTCATAAGTTTCAACAGGAAAAAGTAAAATGGTTATGACGCAACTCAGAGAGAAAATAATGACAAGATGCATAATTTTCACACCACTTAAAAGAAAAAGTTAGAAAGGAAATCCCCATTAACACTGGAAAGATCGATAACAGGTACTGAATTTGAGAAACTTCTTTTCCTGAAAAATTGTTTTAGGTGTTACGTGTTGATAATTGTAAAAGGGAAAAAATGATTTACCACAACACAGAGCTAAATCACAAACGAATATTTAATTTACTAAACCACAACATAAAATATATACAAGATAAACAATTGTGGCCTACAAAACACAGAGTTACTGGCGAAATGTTACGAGAGAGGAGGAAGGTGAGTCGAATACCTTTATCACTTTAGGGCTAGCGAAGTAATCTAAGTGTTATATTTGGAAATCCACAAAGGTGTGTAAATATATATTAATTTTTAGTTTGGTCAATGAAAATTAGTCAAAATTCTATTTACCAAATTTGTTCCATAAAATTCTCTAGTTGGTTTTTGTTGGCCGGCAAATTTTAATAGAGATTCTTTCTGCTGGATATACTAGTCCTCGAATCAAAAGCCGGAGTTGATAACAGCAGAATTTCCCCTTCATCAACTGACAACCCTTTTCCACAAACTTCCAAACAAAATGGGGCTAATATCTAATTTGCATATTTCTAGATGTTTCTCGAATCATCTGGATTCTTCTCGAATATACTGGAATGAGCTAGAGTCTTCCAAACGTTCTATTTCAAATTTCTTTATTTTTATCTACTTCATGAAAGAAAACTTTTTTGTATTAACAGGTAGGACTCAGTAGAATCCCTTACTAGAAATGCATCCTCGTAACATAGGAGAATGATTTTATAAATTTGAACCGAAAGTAACAATGGATGCTTGGTCAATAAATAAATATCCTTATAGGGAAACGACTAATATAAACATTGCTATTATTATTATTCTCTTCACGACTTATTATTTCCTCTTTTCCTCTTCACCTTCTTTTCTTTTGAACTGTCATTTTTCTTTACTGTTTTGTTCTTCGTCATTTTTCCATCCTTCAATTTAATTCTTATCTTGCTTTTCATTTCTTTTTCAACATTCCATCATTATTTTATTTTCCGTCTCTCTTATCATTTTTCTTTCTTTCCTACTTCTACTTGTAGTTCTTGTGATCTTCACCATCATTTCTTTCCAAGTGTCTTTTTATTCATTCTCTTGATTTTATCCTCCTTTGGGTAAAATTTAAACAACGTTAACTTAATCTGCTTTTACGACTTTTCCGGTAAAACATATTTACTTTCTGAAAAATTTAATAATATATCTATGGACTTTACCTACTGTGTTTACCTACTGTTTATACAAAAACTAAATAAAAAAGTAAGTGAGGAACATGGAGTCTAACTTTAGTATATTTTTATGAAATTAATAATCTTATGCTACCAGAGACATTGAGATAACGTTTCCGGGTTTTTCAATTCAAAAATTAGGGACTAAATATTGAGATTTGTGTGACGTCACCCTGGGCCTCTCCCGTGCTATCCTGTGACGATCTAAACCTTGGCCAATTCGGATGGGAATCTGGTTAGATTCGGCATCAGCTTTGTCGTTCCCAGCTCGCCTCCAACGTCTGGTTACCGAAGTAACTGCTTTGATTTCTAGTCTAACCTACCCACGTTGTGATTTGATCTTAGGTAGACGAAATGAATCAGTCTTCGGGCCGTAGTGCAAGCCGAATTCGTGCAAAGGTGACACCGCACAAGTATATGTAAAAGAAAATAAAGTAACAACTCGAAGGATTCAAACGTGTTAAAAAAAAGAATAACAAGTATCTTTATATCTGGTTGCTGAATACAGGACTACATCTTTCTCCCTAACCGCTTCTATGGATACGTGACACTTTGCGTTTCTTAGGCGAGTCTTAATATCTTAAGTTGTTTTTCAATAAACTGTTTTTTGGTGTCGTCAGGCGATATACGTAAAACTTGTTTTGGTTGTGTGAGTCTAAGTCGTTCTTCAAAAAAAATTGTTTTTGGTTAGAAGTCAAGGTCCGAATGCGTGGAAATCTCTCAGGCCGCTCCTGCGAGGCTGGTCTCCGAGCTCACAGCTTAGCTCTGTCTGCTCTGTAACTCTGTCTACCCAACTGCCCAACTACCACCGCAACTCTGAGGACGTTCGTTTATATGGACGCCGATCAAAATCGGGTGGGGGCCTGTCGTGGTTTGGGTTCCTCAATAATTCCAAATCCGCAATAAGGAGTTTCTTTGTTTTCGGACAGGAAAATTTATCACTCCCATTTTTGGAAGTCAATTACTTTCTGTTTTAGAGGGGTTCTTAAAGGAATCGTCCTCCCAAATTCTTCCTTTCTCATATTGGTATCTCACGCCAATCCCTTCAGAGGGCGTCAACAGGTTTCCCTTCTTTCTCATATGTTTACCTTCGTCCATCACTCACGCCACCATTCAGCCAATGAACGCTCGTCAGTCTGGGTGTGGCTAGAGTGGCCTCAGTTTACAATTATCGTTCAAAGAAAAAAAAATATCTTCCTTTTTCTTTTCTTTCTTTTCCCCGACTAGAACCCACACGACTCGTACTG
>CAHIKZ030005588.1:595000-597500 GCA_903632075.3 Acanthosepion pharaonis | reverse complement strand
GGAGTATAGTTGTTTGCTCTATGCCTAATCAATTTTACGGAGTATAGTTGTATGCTCTATGCCTAATCGATTTTACGGAGTATAGTTGTATGCTCTATGCCTAATCGATTTTACGGAGTATAGTTGTTTGCTCTATGCCTAATCGATTTTACGGAGTATAGTTGTATGCTCTATGCCTAATCGATTTTACGGAGTATAGTTGTTTGCTCTATGCCTAATCGATTTTACGGAGTATAGTTGTTTCTATGCCTAATCGATTTTACGGAGTATAGTTGTTTGCTCTATGCCTAATCGATTTTTACGGAGTATAGTTGTTTGCTCTATGCCTAATCGATTTTACGGAGTATAGTTGTTTGCTCTATGCCTAATCGATTTTACGGAGTATAGTTGTTTGCTCTATGCCTAATCGATTTTACGGAGTATAGTTGTTTGCTCTATGCCTAATCGATTTTACGGAGTATAGTTGTTTGCTCTATGCCTAATCGATTTTACGGAGTATAGTTGTTTGCTCTATGCCTAATCGATTTTACGGAGTATAGTTGTATGCTCTATGCCCAATCGTTTTACGTTTTGTTTGCTCTATGCCTAATCGATTTTACGGAGTATAGTTGTATGCTCTATGCCTAATCGATTTTACGGAGTATAGTTGTTTGCTCTATGCCTAATCGATTTTACGGAGTATAGTTGTTTGCTCTATGCCTAATCGATTTTACGGAGTATAGTTGTTTGCTCTATGCCTAATCGATTTTACGGAGTATAGTTGTTTGCTCTATGCCTAATCGATTTTACGGAGTATAGTTGTTTGCTCTATGCCTAATCGATTTTACGGAGTATAGTTGTATGCTCTATGCCTAATCGATTTTACGGAGTATAGTTGTATGCTCTATGCCTAATCGATTTTAAGGAGTATAGTTGTTTGCTCTATGCCTAATCGATTTTACGGAGTATAGTTGTTTTGCTCTATGCCTAATCGATTTTACGGAGTATAGTTGTTTGCTTTATGCCTAATCGATTTTACGCCTAATTTTTACGGAGTATAGTTGTTTGCTCTATGCCTAATCGATTTTACGGAGTATAGTTGTTTCTATGCCTAATCGATTTTACTCTCTATGCCTAATCGAATTTTTACGGAGTATAGTTGTTTGCTCTATGCCTAATCGATTTTACGGAGTATAGTTGTATGCTCTATGCCTAATCGATTTTACGGAGTATAGTTGTTTGCTCTATGCCTAATCGATTTTACGGAGTATAGTTGTATGCTCTATGCCTAATCGATTTTTACGGAGTATAGTTGTTTGCTCTATGCCTAATCTATTTTACGGAGTATAGTTGTTTTGCTCTATGACTAATCGATTTTACGGAGTATAGTTGTTTGCTCTATGCCTAATCGATTTTACGGAGTATAGTTGTTTGCTCTATGCCTAATCGATTTTACGGAGTATAGTTGTTTGCTCTATGCCTAATCGATTTTACGGAGTATAGTTGTTTGCTCTATGCCTAATCGATTTTACGGAGTATAGTTGTTTGCTCTATGCCTAATCGATTTTACGGAGTATAGTTGTTTGCTCTATGCCTAATCGATTTTACGGAGTATAGTTGTATGCTCTATGCCTAATCGATTTTACGGAGTATAGTTGTTTGCTCTATGCCTAATCGATTTTACGGAGTATAGTTGTTTGCTCTATGCCTAATCGATTTTAGTATAGTTGTTTGCTCTATGCCTAATCGATTTTACGGAGTTAGTTGTATGCTCTATGCCTAATCGATTTTACGGAGTATAGTTGTTTGCTCTATGCCTAATCGATTTTACGGAGTATAGTTGTTTGCTCTATGCCTAATTGATTTCAAATGGAGAGTTGAACTTCTCAAGTTTTCTTCAACAAAAGCTCGAGAGTCCAATCTGTCATGTTATTGAAGCTGAAATGTGAAGGAAAACAAATCTCATCAAGGATATTTCTGTTAAAGCAAACGCAATGGCCTTAGTTGAAATTTTAATTCGAAAATTCCATGCTGTAAAACAGCCAAAATGATTTGCAAAAATTAAACACTGTATTAAAAAATAAGAGACTGTCACTATTAAAAGAAAAGATTTCAGAATTGCTATGTTATATGTTATGCCAGTCCTCCTATTTGACAGCATGTTTTGTACAATCTTCTCACCGCTGAAGAAGCGACTTGAGACAACACATGCGGTTTTACAGAAGTATGTTGAGAGTGCAGTACCGAAACATATGCGCAACTATGTTTTCAGGAGAATGCGGAAAAAACTGACTTATTCTTAGAATCAAAATGAGTCAACAGAAATTTGTGAAGGCACTACATGAGAGTTTAAGATTTTGTCATGGACAAAACATACAGTGATAAGATTGTTGTTGGATTCTTTTTCTATCGCTTATTTGCAGGTTATTCAAAGCCAGAAAATATATTTAGATTGTAAAATTTTTTAAAACTAATAATCGTTTTAGTGGTACATGTCTTACTATTTAATCCATAGCTGGGT
>CAHIKZ030005588.1:565000-587500 GCA_903632075.3 Acanthosepion pharaonis | reverse complement strand
ACAAAAGATTGTACTTACAAGTACAGCCCACACCTTGCGAAGAGCTTTATCTATGTAAATGTTTGATCTCAGTTTTTTTTTTGTTGTTGTTGTTGTTTTATTATTCCTCAAAAAATGCTCACTGGAAAATGTCGTGATGCCATTTCTGACCTTAGGTCTCTGGTTGGGACCCAGAAAAAAATGAGTATACACCAGAAATCAATGAAAATAATAATAATAATAATAATAATAATAATAATAATAATAAGAAGAAGAAGAAGAAGAAGAAGAAGAAATCGTACTGATACTTGCCGCATTCTTTTCGGGCACAAGAGGTCACAGCGAGTATATTTGATTTTTTAAATCATTTCACACCAAGCAAGTCATTAAAGCTGCGTGGTTATTGAGTGAAAGAAAATATGAAAGAAAACAAAACAAAACACTATTTAGGAAAGAGAACAATAATAGAACGGGAATTAAGAAGGCAGAATATAACAAATGACGTTGCAGTTAATTTTTTTCAAGATCCCAGTTAACTGGGAACCAGTAGCCAGAAGAGATTTCCACAAGCGGGAAGTGCGAAAGAAGAAACTCTTTTCATAGAATTTATGATTACATTAATCGTTTGAACTGCAAAATGATTAAAAATATTAACGAATTAATTTAAAGTCTAGCGACCACCAACACTATCATGGTGTAGTAAACAAAATCTTGTATAAATACTTGCAAAAGACATTCCTTGTCATCAGAGGAATTTAAACACACACACACACACACACACACACACACACATATATATATATATATATATATATATATTCTTTTTTCGTGCATATGTTTTGAATATGACTGACCAGATATGATTCTCCTCAATTTTTTTAGTGTCCTCATATTTTTTTATCATCAAATATGTAGATTAATTGAACATAGAGTTTATTATCCCGAACCCTTTAGGCTATATCTTTCGCTATTTTCAAGTTTTTTTTTTATTTTATTTATTTTAATGGTAGAAAAAAATTGTTAGTATATTTCGTGACAAAGGTATTAATTTCACTCTAAGTGGAATTTGTGTTCAGTTTCTATACACAGACATGACACTCTGGTTACATTAGAAGAAAGTTCTGTTTTAGGTGGGTTAGTTGCTTTTTATATAGAGGGCTTCTAATATTTTCAAACGTCTTTTACCATTCGATGATGTTAATATGCCTGTGTTATCTGCAAGGATTATCTTTTGCAAACATAGACAGTTTTTCCCTACGGGTTTGAAAATTGAACAAAAACACCACCACGTATGAAATTACTGCGACTCACAAGCAGAAGAAACAGCACTAACATGCTAATAAACTTTGGCAGTACGAAAGATTTAAAAAAATCAAAATGGCTAACGAATTAAGATTATACAAACACTATGAAAAAATTTCATTACACACACTTCAAAAAAGAAAAGTGGTAAGAAAAGTGTATTAAAAAAACTATACACACAAATACACACAGGCAATCACATATATAATACTACTACTAATATTAATAATAATTATAGCTAAAAGATTCGTAAAATTACGAGAATTTAACGTCAATATACAAAAATTTTAAAGAGAAACTCTGGAGTCGGTCAATGAGATAAAACCAATATATATATATATATATATATATATATATATATATATATATATATATATATATATATATATATGTATACTTCTAATGAATTCATTTAATTTTCATCCTATTTTTATATTACCTTAAACGTTAATAAAGTCGACAACACTTTTATTTATTAAACAGAATGTACTACGTTTGTCGGTCTGCGCATTCAAAAAATTGAGTATACATTCTGTACACGCATTTCACGAGTGTGCAGGCCGGTAGACATAACATACAGAGTTTATAGAGCGTCTATTTCATATAAGATGGTCACTAGAATAATATCTATCTATCTTTAACTCTGTGTGTGTTTGTATATATATATATATATATATATATATGTGTGTGTGTGTGTGTGTGTGTGTGTGTGTGTGTGTGTGTGTGTGTGTGTGTGTGTGTGTGTGTGTTTGCCTCAATGGGTGTATTTGTTTGTGTATATGTGTGCATACGTGTATATGTTTTTGAATGTATTCATACGCATTATACGGGGATATGTAGCTCTGGGTGTGTGTATGTGTCTTTGCTTATATACATATATATATATATATATATATATATATATATATATATATATATATATATATATATGATTATTTGTGTATAAACATTTGAAAATGTAATCAACTTCTGAACTGAAAAGCAATTACAGATCTTTTTAGACAGAGGAAAAGCATAAATCATACATTAAAAATGAATAAAATTTGAGCGATGTTACAGAAGATTTTTATACGGCTCCAATAGCCTTGATTCAAAAGCTAAGCACATGATTTTGATTCTTTCTCATATAAATAAAAACAAACTGCTTTATTCACTTACATCCTCAAACGCACACATTACGTATATATATATATATATATATATATATATATATATATATATATATATATTGGAAACGATATATACATTTTTTATATCATGAACAATTTTATGGAAAAACATATGACAAAGTGGAAGGAGTTTTACTGTAACTTGTTCCGTTCTTTAATCGGATAATCTCTCTCTCTCTCTCTCTCTATATATATATATATATATATATATATATATATATATATATATTTAAGTAAATATATGGATATAGATCCGACAGTATGAAGAAAAATATACTGAAAAAACAAACAAAAATCCTAATATGCGATTATGCTGTTTTAAGGATTAATGTCAACGTCGGACATTTCGGTCTAATAAACCATCTTCAGGACATATTCATAAAACATAAATTAACATAGACCATATACAATTCAACATGAAAAAGACGATGGACATAAAAGCAATACCAATCCAAACAGATAACTGAAATCTTTTATAAGATCAGCGTTCCGTTTAAATATGATCACGTCGTCGTCACGTGGGCGATGTTGTGAAAATGTATTCCTAAAATCTGAGTATTTTGAATGAAAAACGAAAATAATTTTATTTTGATCTAAAATTATATGTACGTTTGTCGAGCATTAATCTTGCTAGAAAAGGGGAAATATTAAAGAAGCCAGGTCTAGTGTTCACCCTTTTCTAGCAAGATTAATGCCGGCTAGGACGCTCGATTAAATATTGTTTTTAAAAATGACCATAACGCTGATTTCATCCGAAGAATTTCAACGAAAGAACTTAAAGAAATAGCAATTTTAACGCAGTTGAAAAGTGACTGAAGTGATTGAGACGGCTGATCTGAACAATATCAATGCAGATTTTTCTTTGAATTCTATGAAGAATCTTTAAATGTATAACAGGACCACCAGACCGCATATATCAGCAATATTCGAAGCATGGATGAATGGTAGACTTATGAATATGTAAAATAGATTCTGGAGTGAAAATTTGTCTCGCATGGTGCAGTGAAAAAACTTTCCTAGGAAGAAACCAAGCGATTTATACAATATAATATGTTAACCCGAGAAGGAGCAACGAAAACCTCTCTTGGAAGGTAGAACGGAGTAAAGATTAATTGAAAGCAGTTTTGTTTTGGAAGCATTAAAATTATCAAGCCATTCCTCCCCACCGTTGATAGCAGATTTTTGCTGCTATTTTGGTCATATCCAGTTTTCTGATGTTGTTTAATTAGTATTATTCATTTCATTTAATATTAATTTTCTTCTTTGTATTTTAAGAGTTATACCTTCAATCTCAATACATTATATTTCTTGCAGTGTTTTCTCCAGCTACCAAAACTTATATTCTGTCTGAGACATACAAATGTCCCAAAAGGTTATTCTTCTATTCGATATTGATAATAAAGTCATTTCCATATTTACTGTCTTTTTTCATCTCTATTAACTTGTGCTGCCTAACTAAAAAATTTAAGTAATTAAATTTATAAAAATTATCTTACACATTAATTTTACGTTATTTATAGAATTATTAAAAAAGTTACATGATTATAAAATAACTTTTCCCATGAAACAAAGAAATAAAGAAATACCATCTCTATCTATAAAAGGCAGGATGTGTGTGTGTGTGTGTGTGTGTGTGTGTGTGTGTGTGTGTGTGTGTGTGTGTGTGTGTGTGTGTGTGTGTGTAACAAATGCACGGCCGCAATTTTCGACGGATTTGCACCAAAATTTACATGCACATGCTCCAAGTTAGCGGAAAGGCCAAGACCGACTTTGCATTTCCCAACTCCATCGATAGTGGAAATAATCGATTTTTTCATGCTTCTACGGCAGTTTTCATGTAGTTTGCGGTCATTTTCTAATGGTCAGAGTGAGAAGAAGAATACGATGACACAATTCACTCCGCTAGAAATTCGGAAACGTCATTCTCGTCGGTGTGTCAATATGAACATTTCAGAGTGATTGGGTGTCAATCTGAAGAGAGTGCAGTGGATTCGGAAAGAGCTGGATGAGTCTAATGGTGATGACGAAGTTGTTTGGTGCGATGACTAATGATGACGACGTTGTGACTCCATTCATCAACTTACGCCTTGAAAATTAGTGCAGTCCTTGGTCAAGAGGATGGCTGCTGGATGATCCTATGCCGCATAAACCAGAGAACACAGTCATGGATGTTTCATGATTGTTTCATTATTTTAAATTGTTTAAATTTTAAAAAGATAATTTACGCGTTTTTATAGGTGTTAAGTTGATTTTTCTTATTCGTCTATGATTATGTGTAGGCCTGTACGTTTGTGTATGTGTGCGTGTGTAGAATGTTTTCTTTTTATACTTTTGGTCTCTTTATACTCTTTTATCACTATTCCTTTGCCTTCTTTTTTCTCTCTTTCGGCTCTGTTTGTCAAAAAGGAATATATAGGTAAAGTCCATAAATTGAACTTATTTTGAACATATTGAAAATATTAACGCTTCATTAGAAAATGAACTGTATCGGAGAAAAGAAAATTCTAGTAATTTTAATTTCTGTGTTGGTTGTTTTTCATTGGTTATGCTGATCTCAAGCGCATCTATCTTGTCAAGCAGCAATAATTATAATACATGTAGGTGTGTATCATAATTCTAGTCTGACTATGGCTGATTCGGATGATACGTCTTCGTTTGTGTTTGTGCGTGTATTACTTTCTGTACGTGTGTGTGTGTCTCCTTATGTGTGTGTGTGTGTGTGTGTGTGTGTGTGTGTGTGTGTGTGTGTGTGTGTGTGCGTCTAGTAGTCTATATCCATGTTTGGTGGTTGTCCCCATGTTGATTTGGGAATTTTTTGAGAAAGTGAAATTATTTAAGTTGCACCGGTTGTGGTTGTACTCTTTAATTATGGACTTTATAAAAGTTGATGACAAGTCGATTGATGTCTTGTGAAAAATAGTACAGAAAATATATTTTTTCCTTCGTACGTTCCACCAGTTTTGGACATTTTCAATGAAAGAATGTTGATAGTCGATTAAACAATCTAGCATTCATATTGTTAACTATCCAAAGCTTTAAAAGAAACAAATAAACGTTAAATTTGATTATTTACCCTATATCCTTAAAAACATTGTGACTTCCCATTTTAGAACTTTTTAATCAACCGGTACAAAAAATGCGCGACTGAAGTCTCCTCCTTGTTTCATTCAAGCAAGGAAATACTAAATTATATCACATCCATCTTCTTGATTATCACCTGCATGATCGGCCGCTATAGCCACAGGAATCACTTCTGCCGGCTGTAACAGTTGGACACATCTGAGTGCACGTCTCTTTGTCTCTGCTCGTAAAGAGTACTAGCGTGTCCTCAAAGAAGCAAAGTTACTGTTTGCTGATAGAATGAAACAACGTATAGCATTTCGCAAGTTCGGTTCTAGAGATTATTGCCGGCTCTGCAAGACAACACAAATAATCAATCCCTACTTTATTCAATCAATTCGAATTCCTGACATCTACAGTAGATGAGGTTGAATGTATTGCTCGGAAATTCTCTTCCAAGTTAATACCTATTAGGTGTACCCACACATGATTTCCTCACTAGATCAGCAGCCCTGCTGAGTGATATGCGAGTTACCCCGTCACTGGTTTCAGGAATCAGTTCTAAATTAGACCCTCATGAGGCAAGCGGAGGTGATGGCATCCCATCCGTCGTCCTAAAGAAATGTGCACCCGAGCTGGTTCCTGTTCTCTTCAAACTCTACAGCTATTGCCTCACTGTTTCCTGCTTTCCAGGTCCCGTTTTTAATAACTCTGGAGAACATTTTGACCCCTGTAACTATCACCCAATTAGTCTCATACCGCTTTTCGACAAAGTATTCGAGGCTTTAATCAAATGACAATCAATATGGCTTCCTTTTTACCAGGTCTCTGTTGATGTGCTAACAGCCATCACTGAATATGTATATCAAGATCTTGATAATAACGGCGAAGAGATATCTTCAAGTCATTTGACAGGCTTTAGCAAGCTAGTCTTCTTTGTAAGGTCCATGTGTACAGTATTGCAGGACAATTGCTTGAATTAATCTAGTCTTTCCTATCAAATCGTGAATGAAAGTCGTTTTGAACATTCTCGCTTTTAGATCCTTTTAACCGAAGGCGAGTTTTATCCAATGCACTATCCTGGGCCCTACGCTGTTGCAATTGCTTCCTGATGTTATCAGTTTCTAAGTAGGCATTTATGCAGATGACACTACCATTTATTCCTGTCTCAACAGCAAGTACGTCAGTGCTGACAAGTGCTTTATACAAATATTTTCATGGCAATTGCACTGACGAGCTTTTTTTTCCTTCTGTGAAATAAAGTGTGCTACTAGATTAGCATCTAGTTACCAGCCTATTAGTGTTGAAATATTTAAAGGGAACAGCCACTATTACTCCAATAGTTTATTTTCTCGTAAGGTCCGTCTGTTTACACTTCCGTTTACTTGCTTCTCTGGAAACAACAATCTTCAAAATTTTAGATGCATCATCATTCGTCATCTTATCTCCGCTTGAATCCTGTTCATATTTATTTTTTCGTCAATTCTCCTAACTTTTCTTTCAATTTCACCCGCGTAACTCACTGCACACTAATGGGATTCAATTATTCCTTATGGTAAATAATAAGCACACACACACACACACACACACACATATATATATATATATATATATATATATATATATATATATATATATATATATATATTGCCTTTGGGTATTGACTTCATTTATATATATATATATATATATATATATATATATATATATATATATATATATATATATGAGTAAGCACTGAGGTCAAGACACAGAGGCGATAGTCTATTTCAGGTTTAAATGTCATGCTCTGGTCATTTATTCAACACATGGCCTGAACATTGCGTCTTGATTGTGAAGCTTGTATTGAACATATGGCCTGAAGACACACACACACACACACACACACACACACATACACACACACACACACACACACACACATATATATATATATATACTTAATAACTCGGAAACGAAGGATTTGTGGACATACGTTTATATGGACTTTTCTCCTTGTTTTGTTGTGGGGAGACTGCCCCCACTGTTTGTGAAACTATTCTTGATACACCGTATATATATATATATATATATATATATATATATATATATATATATTTATATATATATATAATTTACATATATATATATATATGTATATATGTGTGTGTGTTTGCGTTTTGTGTGCGTGTGTGTGTCTGTTATTAGTAATAATAATAATAATAATAATGATAATAATAATAATAAATAAACAAATCCGGATACTTGGGGCCTTGTATTGCGTGAACATTAAGTGAATTAAAAAGTAACGCTGTTTGATTTTACCATGAAATATGCATCAAATAATCTTTTTTAATTAGTTTATTCATTTGTTATTGCTTTTATTATTGCACTCCTCACTTTCTAAATTTGTATGTCACCTTATTTGAATAGACACAGGATGTTTGGGTTACAGACTGGATGCTTTCCTCTCAGCTGATTCATGTTTATAAACGGTCCGAAATTTGACTAATATCATTGATAAAAAAAATAAATAAAAAGGCTGATGGCTGGGATAGCGTCCCACGCAGATAAGACGAGGATACTTGCGTTGGTAAGAACCCGTATCTCTTTCTTTTGAGAGCTCTTCCGAATAGCGCATTAGTTCTTATGAGCTGCCATTTACACGAAGTAAAGTTATTTGTCTTGAAAATATACCAAAATATTTTCATTGATTTTCGTGTACATGTGAATTGATATTGGCCTTAGCTAGTCTTTAAGAATCTGAACTATTTTACGCCATGATTTGTCTTTTGGGGGTTGCGCACAAATTTATATCAACGCGAAAAATATTTACTCTTCGTTTTTCAGTGGAAGTCTATTTTAGTGAATTCAGGACATGTTGGGAAGTTGAATGAAGATTAATTCACTGTTATTTTCATGTAAAATCATGTTCTAGCTAAACTATTTACAAGGGGTTTCAAAAACCTATATATATATTTCAGAAAACTAAACAAAGGAAGTCATAAAATAATATGTATTTATCTGTTGGATTTTGAACAGAAAATTTCATTGAAAAATGTCACATGTAATTGACATATAAAGCAAGTAGATCAAAAAACAAGATAACCTTGAAAAATACCTGAAAACATCAGATTAACAATTTTCAGAGAATAACCGTTACAAAATTTAAATTTTAATAAAATTATCTGCTTAATGTCATGCTGGTTCTGGCCATATATTATACGGGCATTACGTTTTTCTATTTTAAACAATATTGAATTTGGAATAGACGGTTTTTTTATTTTATATAATTGGGGATAAATATTTTATTTTATATTTAAATAGATAGCGATTAATGCTATTTATTAAAAGAAATTCTTATTAAATTAAGCAGACATAAAACTATATATATCTTATATATAAATTACAGTGTATGTGTGTTTGTGCATGTGTGTGTCCAAGCAACTCCTCCGCTTCCATTGGTCTGATTTTATGATTCATAGCTCATTCAAAAGACCTAGAAAAGATAGACGCCGGGAACGATTTTCTTCGAGCTCAGATCAGATTCAGGGTTACCAGATTATGCGAGGTTAAAAATATATATTAATATATTATACTAGCCATTATCGTTGCTTTCATGGTTCAAGGGTAGTAACTCTTATTTTACTTTTATATCCAAAATTGCAGCTAGCCTATCGGGCGGCATTTAAGCTAGCTCCTGTGGAGGACTCTAGATTTGGTCATCATCAAAATAGCTTGGGAGAAGTAGATGCGATAGCAATCAATAAATTACAGAAGAACTTAAAATTGTTCGTTGCATTTAAATATTGAATTGATGATTAAACCTTTGAAAGTTCAACGATAATTCTTTTGTTGCCACTTAATTTAAAGTCGATTTAATGTACGTAGATCCTTATTTTCCATACAAATAATAATTTTTATTTTATGGGTGAGGAAACAGGGAAAAAATTTAGAAGATAAAATTAATACGGTGTAAAGATCAGAAAACAGAAATTAGAATGAGTTATTCATTCAACATTTGAAGAGTTAGAGAAACATCGCAGCTGATTAAGTAAAACCTCTTTTATGGAATGTATATGAATAAATATCAAAATACGAGATCAGTTCTCCCACGAATTCTGAGATTAAAAAGGAACATCTCTATATTAATTTACAGATTATACGTTCAATATCTGTATTATATATTATCTACTTCTAGGCACTATCACTCTTCAGGTTTATCTAATTTGCGTATTGATTTTAAAAAAAAGTTTATTTCATTAATTAACTGTCCTTCATTACTATTCTTTTATTCGGGGATTGTTTTGATTTTTATATAAAAAAAATATTTCTGCTTAGGAATATCGTCTTATATAGTGCAGAAAAGAGTTTGAAATTTGCATTTTACTTGGCCTTCAACTATTTGTAAAACTTTCCCTAAAAGTAACAAGCCAATTTATGAATGAAATGTTCATTTAAAATTTTTGTTTTAAATATGTAAATTAGTGAAAATATCTTACTTTGCTGTGCGTTAGCGAGCAGGCGAAATAGTAGTATATATATATATATATATATATATATATATATATATATATATATATATATATATATATATATATATATATATATATATATTTTTTTCATTTCAGCTTTTTGGAGGTAAAGTATGATGATCCAGAACCCTGTTAAAGGGGTTATGGTGAAATAACTTATTACATGGAATCTTAACGCGATCTGTTTTTTATTCAAACATATCTGCTCTGAATTTTACATTGAGCTCTCTGGATATCATCCTCCTCAGGTCTACCCATACGCATTACCTAAGTTTGCATAAACTATATATATATATATATATATATATATATATATATATATATATATATATATATATATATAATATGATATAATATAGTATAATATAGTTATACTCGTTTGGAAAAACCTTAAGTATTTTGGCTTGTAATTGAACAAGCCAATGCCCAAGGGAAAATAAGGGATAAAAAAGAAAGAACTAAAAATTGAGGCGAAAACAATCGTCCAGAATCCAAGCTCAGAGTCCAAAGACAAACACCTCCAAAACGAGTAAAGCAATAGTAACTACGTAAAGTGCTTAATACACTAAGTAGAGCAAACCTAAATCTGAACCTAAAGAGCCAGGTAAACCTAACTAGGTTTCACGTGTACGGATCGTCAGGGTCAACTGGCCAACGAAGTAAAGGTGGAACAAAATATATTCTTAATGAATTGTATTCATAATCAAACCAAATTCATGAATAATTAAACTGGAGATATCACGTCATGCCTATCAAATGACTTACATTACATTTCTCTGACCACAGCTCAATTAGGATTCATTTAAATACACATAGATACCTACCGATCTTCATTCACAACATACTCATAGAAAATACAAATGTAACAGTCACCTCCACATGTAAAAAGTCTAAAAATAATGGAAGTAATAATAATAAAAATGAAAAAACAAACACAACACTCAATAACATCAGTTATGAACACGGCCTGTTTGGGAAAAAATAAAAGCATAATCCTATCAGTCCAGATACATATTGGAAAATATTCAGTTAAAAAAATCCTTGATAATGGCTAATAGAATAGCCGAAAGCACACGGATATATAAAACATTCAGTTAATTTTTACATACTTTATGTAAAGAAAAACAATCACTTATACGAGCACAAGAAAAAATGAATAAAATGCTTAATCGCAGTACCTTGTCAGTCGTCATTAATGAAAGTTGTATAAAAGTGGGATTGCTGCCCAAATAAACAATACTCTCTGTGTCCGATCTGTCTATAATACGCTAGATCAGAGGAAGATTTCTCCTAAAAAGAGAAACGAAGATTTGTGCCCAGCTGGAAAGCGCTTTCGTTTCTTTATAAGCGGCACGAATCCTGAGGCTGGCAGACGCAATGTACACTTTTAAAACCTTTAAAAAATATGGCGTCTACGATATCTATAAAAAGTTGTTCATTAGATTTATGAGATAAAAGAGAAAAGTGTAACGGTAAAGGGTTCTTTAATTGACAGGGATTGACATATGACAGAATCAGTTCGACTTCAAACAAATCTTCGTTTTCACCAAACTAACATCAGGATACTCTCCAAGTCATTTGCAAATACTAAACGAGATGGAACATAGTTTAGGTTATGTTCTTCTCTCGGCTTTTTATTTTACTAAAGTTTACCCATTGCAGGGGCCAAGACCCATGCATGTTTGAGGATTACTGATTGTTACGAGTACTATGGACATAAATGGAAGAAGTAATTGAAAATTATGAGGATATGGACGATAGATTATAAAATATATTACATGAGATATTTAAAAAAAAATCTTTTCACCGCCAACAAGGCAACAAAGCGATTAACACACAGTGGGGAGATACTGAGTGAGAAACTATATAAGAAAAACATTACTAAGAAGCGAGAATAACAAAACAAGAAAAGAATACGAAAACTTTTGAAAATCTCAGATGTTTGGAAAACAAGAAGCCGGAAGAACTTGACCGTGGACTTTTTTCTTGTTCTTTGATTCATTAAATCCTATCTTCCAATGTATTTTCCTTTAGGCTGTTTTGCGTGATTATATAACGAACCTAACTGGAATTGGAACTCAGCTCTCCGATTAACAAATCCTTACCATTATCCGTTACACTACGCACACATTCAAGCTTATAACGCCTAATATTCCCAAGCGGTTAGCCATCTAGGTACTGACCAGGCTCGAGGTTGCTTAACTTCAGGGATCGTAGTTTTCATTTTCTTGCCTTTATTTAAATTTGTACTTTCTGTGTTTCATTCTTCTTAAATTTATCTTCCGTGCTTAATTCAATAATTTTTGTCTCTGTCTTTTTTATACAAATTCCTGTATTATTGATTTTATTTCCTACTATTCTTTCTTTCTGTTGGTTTTTTCATACGTTTTCTTTCCTATTTCCTTCTTACACCCCCCCACACACATATATACATATATATATTTGTGTGTGTGTGGGGGGGGTACATCTATGAAGTGGGAGTAATGTTATTCTGTATACATAAATATTATGTATATTAACACATCTGCGTGAACTTGTTCGGATTATATGTGAGTACATATATTTACTTGTTAGGGTGAAGTATAAATAATTATATTTAATTGTTCACATTATGGGTGAGTATATATATTTAATTGTTCACATTATGGGTGAGTACATATATACTCTTGTTCGGATAATGGGGACTGCATATATTTCCTTGTTCGGATTATAGGTGAGAACGTATATTTACTTGTTAGGATTATGTATAAGTAATTATATTTATTTGTTCCTATTATGTGAGTACATATATTGACTTGTTCGGATTATGGGTGAGTACATATGTTTACTTTTCGGATTATGTGAGAGTACATATATTTATTTTTTTCTGATTATGTTTGAGTACATATTTTTACTTGTTCGTATTATGTTTGAGTACATATATTTATTTGTTCGGATTATGTGTGATTACATATATTCACTTGTTCGGATTGTGTACATATGTTATTGTTCATAAGTAACAAAGACATCAAAACGCATACTTGACATGTTTCTTTGTTAAATCGCTTTACTGTTTCTTTTTCTTTCACACCTTATTTGCCGTTCTTCTCTTTGGGCGGTTTTTAGGTCGATCTTTTATTTTCCTTTATTCGAATTTAAAAGTTGTCTTTCTTTAGATAGAAGGTTTTTTTTTACTTCCATTTTAAGTTTTTCATTATACTGCCTTTACACATATTTCATGTTATACAATATGTCTGACTTTAGATTTCGTTCTTTTTAAAATATTTCTTTCGTCCTTCATTCACACTTTTTTTCTTTCTCCATGTCTTCTTCTTTCTTGCTGCTGTATTGCTGAATTTCTTTCCTTCCATTCTTTCTTTCCTTCCATTCTTTCTTTCTTTCTTCTTGTTTATATGTTCACTTTCATTTTGCGCTTTGTTCAGACCTTCCTTTTTACGCTTTCTTCTAATAGGTTCTTCCATCTACATTTTTCTTCCTTCTTTTCTTTCTTTTATTTGTTCATTCTTCTACACACTTCTTTCTTTCTCTTTTCTTTCTAGCTTTTGTTCTCTTGCCTTTATTTAAATTCTTTCTTTTCTTTCGATCTTTCTTTTCGTAGCTTGCTTAAAATGGTCTCCTTTCTTCCTTTATTCTGTACCTCTTTCTGTCTGTCTGTCTGTCTGTCTGTCTGTCTCTCTCTTCCTCTCTCTCTCTCTTCTCGGTGTTTCTTTCTTAATTTTCTTGCTCTGATTGTTTCTCCTGAGAACCAAACGTGACAAATTTATGTAGTTAGACCAACGTTAAGTGGAAAGATCCCCCACAAAGATTTTCCATTCAGGACAGTAAGTGCTGGAACAAATTTAATTGAAGGAAATACCGACTTTCGAATATAGGGAAGGGCGTTTACATTATGCAATAATTTATACTTTAAATTATACAAACGCACTGACACATTTGAGTTTAAAGTCAACGAAGAAGTGTCAGATATGATTTCAGAACTTTTATTCCCCAGATATCGATAGAAGTAAATATCCAGCAAGTTTCCTGAGACTATGCAAAAGCAAAGACATATTGATATGAATCCAATGACAATCTGCTTGTAAGGGTGCCTGTGTGCGTGGAAGCAAAAGTAAGGCTAATTTCTGAGGGGATATACGCTTAAAAGTACATTTATATTTTGACTGAGCCAGATAAATGATTTTTATACAATCTACAATGGTAAGCCAAACCTTTGGCCGTTGGGTATTATAATATGTCTTCATTTCCTATTTCTTTGCGCGGCAATTCCGTCTAAAAAATTACTGTGATTTTCTTAGGCTCAATTGCATAAAGTAGAATTAATTTTTAAGGTGTTTTTATGTACTACGGTAGATAATAGAGTATCGTGCAAGTTTTATGATTGTTTTCTTTTATGCAAAAATATTTTTAGCACTATACACCGGTAATTTTTTGGAGAGCTTAAAATTAGACATAATCACAAATAAAATATGGTATCTTAATATTCGTATCTGATATTTTACAGTAAGTGGTTTGAGGGATGGGCGTTATGGTTTAATGGATAATGGCTCAGAATGAGAAATCAGAGAGTCGAGTTCGAGTTCTAGTCGGGTTCGGTATATTCATTTTTACGCAAATAACCTTGGGAAAGAATATATTCTCTCCCCGCCAGCTACATGTTGAATAGCAGAACAGACTATGTCCTTGATTGTCAACCAGTCAACTGTAGAAAGAAACGGCAACCTACTGCGGGAAAATCTTCTGGCTTGTTAGTTATGAATCAAAAATTCATGATCGCCCAAGCGTGTATCGCGTGTGGCACTTAACTAGGTTTTGTTGCCATTTTGGGGAGCTTTGTACAAACGCTTTCTGATTACAATCGGCCTAGCAGCATTGCACAGAAACTGGGGTCACAGTATACACAAGCTATATGAAAAAAATAATCAGGTTTTTCACACAAAAAGTCGGTGGTTGCATTATACATGAATCCGGCTGATATACAAGTATATACGGTATTTTATACGTTATAGACAAAGAAATATTTCCTCTGAAGATAGTTTCTATATGAATAATGACCGACGTATAGCTTATTAATCATTACTAAATTTCAGGTATCCGAGTGTTTCTTGCGTGTCAGTAATGAAATATACATAAAAAAATATAATACATCCTATGGCACACAAAGATAAAAACATATTGAAAGAGCGAAAAATGCCGTCTAAAAGCTAAGCAAAGTGTTATGAAACACAATATATATATATATATATATATATATATATATATATATATATATATATATATATATAACAAAAAAAAGAGTGCCGAACTACTATATAATATTAGTCAGCCTATAGAATGACTTTCTTTGAATGCTAACAATCCCAGCCTAGCAGTTTCAAAGTGAAGCGTGGATTTATGCACGACATTGCGCCTTCTCATGTATCTAAGCTTACCTGTGAATTATTTCAGCATAAAATATTTACAGGAGTGAAGATAACGGAATGGTCAACATCAAGTACCGATGTGAATCCGATCGAAAATCTATGGTCAATTGTGAAGATGAAATTATATGAAGGTGGCAAAAATATGACAGCAAAGCAGACCTATAGGAAGCAATTAAAACCGGAATGTCGGAAACTGAACCTGCTGAAGTAAAAACGTTAATAAAATCAATGGATAATCAACTGCTTACTGTCACTATATTAAGATGTAAAAGACTTCAAAGGCTTAGTATATTGTTTGATTAATTTTGATGATTTTATTTCCTTGTCATTGGAGTAATATGCGATTTCTCGTTATGCATAATAAATTCCGACTATAATTTTTTAAATAAATCCAATAACTTCTATAAAATATGTTCAAACTACCGCGAAGGTTTGCTTTGACGTCTAGCGTCTAGATTAATCAACGATTAATCTAGCTTGTGGAACTCTCTTCCACCACTATGCTTTCCAGCAAACTTTAATCTGCAAAAGTTTAAAGGCAATGTCAATCGCTATCTATTGTTGTCCTGATTACAGTTATGTAATCGCTCCTTAGTGTTTCTGTTTTATAATTCTTCCACACCCAGTAATCTATTGTGGCTTTGTTTGAGTGAACTTGATTTTTAAAAAAATCGTTATTACATAAGTAAATAAATTTAAAAGTCATCCTAATTTTATAAGTGTCTAAGTTTGAAATGTAGTTCATAAAATACTGTATAAATTGTATTATTTATTACAAACGAGAACTTTTTCAATTTTACCTGGGAACCAGAGTCTAGAGTTCAGGAGTATTTTTCAGCGCATCCACATCTCTACCAAATGTGAGACAAGGTCGTGGTTTAAGGTGGACTTACTGGCAATATCATGGAAAAATTGCCCAAGCTCCAACTGCACTTCTTTTGGGGACACGCCAGGCGCCGGGCTATAAAGCCAACCACTTCGCGAAGGAGGGATAGAGTCTACCCGTCAGAGCAAGCTTACTTTTCAGAATTTCCCGTAACGCAGTCTGTAAAATATTTTCCTAGTTGTAAAAAACCCGAAAAGAAATGCTGGAATATTTTGCGATCATCTAATATTTTGCCTGGTTTACATTGTTTCTAAAATTTCAATTTTCTAAATCTATTTCAAACTTAGCATAGAACGCTACAGTTTTAATTATTGGATGAATATAGACTAAGGTTGACAAATATGAGAGCTGAGTTCGCATTTCCATCGAGTTTCGTTTCGTCCCTTTCTGTGCAAATACCCTTGATAAAAGTAAGAATTGTTCCCTTCTCTCCGTCTCACCCATGAGAAAAGTTAAATAGTGTTATGATGTTGATTTGGGGTTAGTAGAGACAAACGCCAAATAACACGTAACAATAAAAGGGTTTTAATAGGTTGGTAAAAAGGTACAGAAATAGCCCGAGTAGTCAATAACTAGCTCAGCTAAGAACTTCTCGGTCTATCTCTCTTTTGACATGCCACTATTTAAAGCCTTTGTTCGCAGACAAGTTCATCTTCAAGAGGGGTGGTAGATTTCCGACACAACAAATAGTAAATAGATGATGACTGACTGAAAAAATCAGTTGCTGTAAGCTTGAATGTGTGAGTGGTGTAATCGATAATGGCTTGGAATTGGGATTTAGAGAGACGAGTTTCAATCCCAGCCGGTTTCTATAAATCCCTTAGTGAACAAAAACCCCTTGAAAGATATCTATCCAATTCTTTTCTCTTAGCTATGGGTTAATTAATAAAGCGCCTATCACTAAATTATTATTAACTCACAAAAGGACTCGTACAATGTAAACTTATTTTCTGGCTTTAAATAATAAAAAAAAATCATTCAGAAAAGAAAAATAGTAGAATGGATTCATCTCTTTAGCCTTGTTTTGCAAACAGTCTAAGCGAAGGAGAGCTCTGAAGTGTAAGTTTTATGTTGCAATGGCGTAGCATATATTATGCAGCTAACGAACGGAAATCTATCATCCAGCCTGTAGTCGTTCAGCCAAACAACCTTAAGAACGTGGGCAAATATTTCGAAAACATTTATTAGTATATACACAATCACATTGTAACAGATCAGTTGCTCGTTATATATAGGGAAGTCTAAATGTCGAACTATCACTGAATAATTAAGAAACGTTCGTTCTAATTTAATCAATGAAACTGTGTTTCGATGTATAGCAATACAATACTTGGGATATTTTTTAATCTTTTCACCACAACCAAGGCAACAAAGCCACTGACACGCACTGGGGTGTTATTGAGTGTGAAAGAATATAAGAAAAAGCTAATAAGGAATAAGTACAATACAAGAAAATGACAATAAAAGAATAAGAAGATACACGCTAACCATTGACATTGCATTTTAATTTTTGAAGATCAAAGTTGAGTGTAAAGCAAGAAGCCGGACAAACGTTTCACAAGCGAGAAATGAAATAGAAGATACTTTTAATATCGAACATACAGTCACATCTATCCATTTTGACTGTTAAAATGAAAAGATCATGCCGCCAATCTAGTACTGTGCTTACATTCATTGAATCTAGGTACCAAAGTGGAGAGCCCATCAGAGCAATTACTATGACTTTATAGAAAAGGAAATTAAATTAAGGCGGTGGGAAAGAGATTGAAGTCGAAATGCTGTCAAGACAAATGATATTGCCGGTTTTTCTTTCGATTTTATCAAGGATCTTTTATAGCAGGAGCACCAGACCCTATATAACAGTAAAAGTATAGCTAAATAGAAGACTTGTAAGTATGTTAGATAGATTCAGACGAAAAAATTGTCCAGCACGAGACTAATTATAGATTATGATCTCACAAAAATATCCTCTATTTGTTGCTTTACAAATGCACGTTTTTTGTCAATAGGAGCATGACTTTTAGACCATCCTTTCCAAGGCAGAAAAAAACAGGTTACTATGACTGTTAACATTAGTAAGTATTTTTGGTTTAATCCGTGAAAGTGAAAATCTCTTTGATATTCTAACAGTTATTTTTTAGCTGTTTTCACCAATGCTGCTGTTTTGTGGGTACCAAGTTTTTTTTTCTGATTCCTGCTCTCTTATTCGGTCGAATTCCTTGTAATTCTATAATATCTGCCATGGTGAAAAATACCTATCTATAATTTAACTTAAGTCCAGATTCCTTTTGAGGTCTGTTGGAACAAGTAAATTCCCTATTTTAACATGTGTTTTTATCTTGCTTTCAACACATTGATCCGGCATTCTAGCTTGAATTTTGCAGCCTGCTTGAATCCTAAATCCGAGAGGAATTAGTTTCATTGTTTTGGATTTAGTTCTATATTTGTACTATTGATTTGTATTGATAAAATGCCGTCATTTTCACAATTCTCTATAAACCATCAATTAATTGCGATTAGAAAATATGATATTTATCCCTGGGCTTTATAATTTTCATCAGATATTATATCATCTCCGACGCTTAGATAGTTCGGACGGGTGATGACAATAATATCTCGACTCCTTCCAGCAGCTTAGTGACATAATATTTTTCTCAGTACATGCTGGAAATAATTGGAGATGACTGCCTACTGCCAGTAATATCCAATGTGTGTTGCGTAGGAGAAATAGAGCTGAGTGTGCCAAATACAAAAGTGGTAACTTTAGCTGATTCTGTTTGTTAAATTCCTCTGATTTGCTTTGCCAGGTTTTTGTGGCTCTCTATTTTCGCTTTCAGGATTTTCTTACCTCAAGTTAAAGTTATTATTACACTCACAAAATGTTGACATTTTTGTCTTTAGTCACTTTTTATTATTATTTCCTAATTGCTTCTCTCTAGACAAAAAAGGAAATGAAAATTATTCTCTTCAAGCTTTGTTTTTGTGACCTGAAAATTCATATTTTGAAACTAACCTATTCTCCATTGCATTCCAACGAGATCAGCGCTGAGTTGTCGAAAGAGAATATTCTAGAACTTTCGAGAAGTTTTTAAAAGTTTCAAGCATTTCTAGAATGTTCTGGCTGCAAAGGATTGTATAATGAAAACATGGTGGGATACTATATTTGAGGACTGATTCGTGAAAGTAATTTACAATATAAAATCGCGAAAAACTACTCACTTAATTTTTTTTTTGTGGTTTCTCTTGTGTAATCCTAGAATAAATAAATGCTACGTTTGAATCACATGTCGTTTTGTTCCCACTTTACGTGAACCAGGATGTTCACATTCGACAGTTTTCCCAATGGGAATAGATAAATTTCAGAAATATAATTATCCTGTACACAAAAGTAAAGTTTGAAGAAATATAAGTCATTTTTCATACTTTATAAACGTAAGCTAATAGGAAATATCAGTTGCTACCCAAGGACAAAAGAGTGCTATACAGTGTTGCTGTTATTGTTATTTATTTAATTGTTTATTTATTTTTCCACGCAAGTTTTATTTTTTAACCGGATATGTTGCATTATGGGTGTTCTCCATCAAGTTGTACGATCTCCTTCTAATAATATTATCGGGCCAATTTACGTGGACTTCTGAAGAGACGGAATAATAGGCTTTATTCCGATCTTCTTAATGTGAAACTTTAAATATGATATTATAGATCTCGATGACTTCATTCTAGCATATTTTTTGTCCACCTCGCTCAATCGCTTCCTGACTATTTCTACATTTGGTTTTTTTTGACGGTCTGTATGAGTAGAGATTTGATTCATGACTTACCAGTAGCAGGATGACGACTGGTAGGAGACTGGCTTTCTATTACATACCTGCCGTTCCCAAACTTGGCTCCACCTGTCACCCATTCAGAGCTTCCTTTACCGAACACTCAACCACGACAGTTTTTTATTTCATTATTTAGTTCCATCATTACACGAATGAGTTGGTTGATACAAAATTATTCCTTCCCTAGTGTATTTTGTTCGTGACACCTACACTAGTGGATTGACAACCAATGCTCAGAAAGACCACCTTTTGTTAGTGATCTCTTAGTAAAGTGGAGTCTCTCTGACTCCCAACAAATTACCACGCGCCTGGGACACTTCTGTCTGCCGTGTACCTTAAGGAAGTTGGCGATCATGGTTCTCCAAAATTCCCTGTCCTTAGTAGAGCTTAGTAAATATTGTTGTTTTGCTATCAGCCCTAAATCGTTTTTGGTCAACCATTTACACAAGCTCGTTAGGTAGGGTGTGCGCTCTTTTCGTCTGTTCGTCTTGCCTTCAATATGTTCTGTGAATGTCAGATTTTCGAAACCCTCTTTCCTCATTGTTTTAGAGCAATTGCATTTATCACTTTCTGATGTTAAGTGTATGCGGCCTTTTTTTCCCAATTCTCCAAAACTTCATCGTTGCTCACATGTTTGATCTATGTTATTCTTAGAGCTGTAATGTAGAACCACCTTTCTATTGCCTAGACACTACAACAGCCATTTCTACGTCACCGTGATAAGGATTAATATTACTGTATTTCGTATCCAGATGTTTCAATTCATTAGACGCACCCATATACATTTTGAAAGAGGGAAATCTAAAAAAAAAAATTTCCTTGGACTTTATAGTCCTCTCTACTGTCCCAAGTTTTACCCACTGAATAGCATATTTCATTATTGAAAACCTGATTAATCCCGATAAATTCATGACATATCATGAAAAGGTAACAGATTTATGGTAACTATTTAGAATGTAATAATTAGAAGAGAAGTTAATTCCTGTCACAGTTTATTGGACGTAGAGTGTTTTTTGAGATATTTTATGGGAAAATGTCTATCTTGTAAGCAGCAAAATACGACATTATTATTTTCTGGCTAAGTTGCTCTCTACAAAAAGAGATTATTCCCGTTCCCCATGTGCAACATGACAGTTAACTTCAAGCTTAAAGAACAGAAATAGTAATATATACACTGAATTCGGATGACTACATTTAATCTATTTTCTCTGATTCCCTGTTCGATAAGAATGATAAGCTGAACAAAGATATTCCGTCGTGCACTGGTTGTGATAAATATGTCTTCCCGCTTTCTTTTTCATCATTTTCTCCATGCCAAATTTATCGATAATGACGAAAAACGAACAATGAATCAGTATAATTACCTTTAAAAAATGTTTTAACTTGTGTAACAAACAGTAATCTCACCTATCATTTTTTTTTATCAAGGAGATACGATTTATATAAAACATGAAAGAAATATGACTGTCTTAATCAGTCTTTTGAATGTAAAGAATTAGAAATGACAGTAGTTACTCTTTAGCTCCTATCACCTCGCAACTTTTAGTTCTGAAAAGGAAAACATCAGACTTCATTATTTAAATCTCGGTCAAATGTCTTTCATTACTTTAGTTCATTCTATGGGATTGGCTTCGCAGGTGATTTTTGTTATGGTTAGACACGTCGTTAACTTATTTCTTGTTACAACAACAGTTGTGCAATGTCACTATCGCTGATGTAAGGGAAGAAATGTAATAACAGATGAGACAGGATGAAGGTCTTTCAAAAGTATTCTCAGCATCTTTCTGTAGAACAATATGTCTGTTCCCTCATGTCTTTTGTCCATTTGTAAAGAGATTACCCAGCATTCCGTGTCATAAAGAAGGACAGATATTATACAACAATTCAGTATTCTTTTCTCTGTTTCGAACGAGATTTTCCTGTTTCTTCAATCCAAGTGTATATTCTCGTGATAAGTATCAAGACAATAAATAACGAGACAGATTAAAAACATAGCAAGAAAGGATATTTCTAACGCGTAAGTTCATACAAAAGGCCCCAACAATATGTGTCAGAAGATAAGAGTTCATTCGTGAGATCTGTGTCTACAGATAATATCAAAAGATCTGGGGGAAAACCCATTATGTAATACTTATGTAAGTAGATGTGTTGGTTGGTTGGGGGGCGACATACGGGCTTTTCGAAGTACTTTTTTTTTTCTAGGTAAACTGCAGTATGTTTTTTTAATATACTGCATTGCAGAAATGTTTGGACATCTTTTCTAAGTTGTTACAACGAAGAGAAAAATTATGATAATACAACGATTGGATTTTTTTTCACTATTGATGTTTTTTTGTTCACCATCAA
>CAHIKZ030005588.1:547500-560000 GCA_903632075.3 Acanthosepion pharaonis | reverse complement strand
TAAATAGATGATCGTTATTCAATGACATAAGCATAAATATACTTTAGTTCATTTCAACACGAGAGAAGACTGTTTTGTTTAATGGCGATGTTAACAGATGATAGACAATTTCCTCAGAGATGAAAAAGTCACTGAAACAAAATGGCGTACCATTTACAGAAAAAAATGAGTAACGTGGAAGTTTTAAGAAGAATGGAAACACAATGACACCTAGAGTTAGAATCAGAAAGGGACAGTTAATATTATTAGGAGACATAAGGAAGAAAGAGGTCTTGGAGAATTTAACACTCATAGTCAATATTGGCAAGAGGAAAAAATATAGAGTATGCTATCTGAAGAGGTTGTGTTAATAGAACAGGAACTACGGACTTTTGTCACATCCATAAATTCAGACAGTGATAGTAGACAGAGTCAAGGAGTGGTTATCAGGATAGATTCAGAAACCATTTTTACTCCCATTTTGATAATCATTGAAGGCCTTACACTGAAGTAATCTACAGACTAAAGTAAGCTTCTTGCTTATACCGTAGCCCGATATTTAGCAAAGTTCACCTCATATAAAATTTTGTTAGTTTAGTGACGTTAAACCCCATTTTTAATTGTAAAAATCTGTATCTAGAAAAACACGGTTTTATCCCTCAACACAAGGAATTAGCCTTTTAAGAGGGTTTAACTTTTTATGATTTGATCCCCGTTTATAAACTCACTCGCGTAAAACCGCACTCCATGCAGACTTTTAAGCATGTAACTATGGATGTCTGATTGGTCTTCCGCCCCTAAAATAAAATGACCTCTTAGAAAACAGCTATGATAATTTTGAAGAAATAACTTTGAGCTCATCAATTCGTTCCAAGGAATTTCGAAACCTCACTTAAACTCTTTAATTGGGGTTATAATCCAGTTCCGCCCAAAAGACCGTTCTGGGCTGAAATTCCAATTCAGGATGAAAATTGAGTTCTTCAAATCACAACCTCTGTGGAACTTCAATTGAGTTGAGTTCTTCAAATTATGAACTCTGTGGAATTCAAAATCTGACGTAACAAAACCTCTCAATTTAATCCCGTTTCCTTGGCATTGCGAAGAAATAAAACTGATTACCCAATTCCCAAAGTTTTGGAGATATTTTAAACTGAATTTAGAGCAAAAGTTTAAATTCACAAAGTTTTGTGTTAATTTAAACTCAATATAAATTTTTCAAAAAAAATAAAATCCTTATTTTTTCCATTATTTTAAAATGCGAAATTTTAACTATTCTCTCCTCATTCGAACACAAATCCCAGTGTACATGTTTAAGCTACAGCTTCAAATGTGCTTCCGATTTCCAAAAGGTATAATATGTCTATGTACAGCAAGTATGGTCCGAATTAAAGAGATTTCAGACACACTGACGGACAGACAGAATTTACATTTTATTTATTTAGAAGAAAGCCATATTAGTGATAGAATTCTAAAATAATGGTTTGAATTAGTTATTGTTGACCTTAGAATATACGCACTTCATATGACCTCAGATCTCCTCTGAAATGGTCAAATTTCAAATTATTCTTGGGGGCTTGTAGCGACCGACCCCCACCACCACCACCAGCTGTATAGGCTCATTGAGCTAGCCATAATATATTTATAACCTAAATTTTGGCAGTTGGATCAGCGAATATATTGTTGCTGACTTGCGCAGTGGCACTCATATTTGGTCAAGCTTCAGGGCTCCAAAAACCTTGGTCCACCACTGAGCATTGCTTAGATCTACAAAATTGTAAAGAGCCATAATCAAGAATGACATGAAAGGACACGGTATATAGAGAAAGTAGTATTTTTGGGAGAATGTTACAAGACGAGACGGAAATAATATTTAACTTTTGGGACATAACCCAGTTCGCCATGTATGTAGAAAAGTTGAATGCGACTCTGATCGAAAATAAAAATGCATCCACACAGTAAGTCATGAAGTTAGAACCCTCATGTCTGCCGTTCATTTATTTAGATGATCGAAGTAGCCAGAGAAACAATTTAAAAGAACAGTAACATTTTCGAATTTAAGACTCTTTAGGCTGCCAGTGCTAGTATGCGAGAAAGCTCCTGCGGTTAAATAGCCGAATTATTCTCTCATTTTATGATCTTTGTTTGTGACTAGAAAAAAAAAGTCATGCAAAATTACTGGAGAGTGTGGGGAAACGAAATATTTTTTACATCACTCACTGATCGCCACGTTTTTAGATAATTTGGTTGCCGTAAAAAACAAATAAGTCACAATAGAGATCATTTGACTGAATGGGAAAACTCTCAATTAACTTCCTATTCTGACATCGCTTTCTTTCACCCCATATTCTTCGGGTAGTTTAACTTTCACCCTGCCCTCGTGGTGTAAAACATCTGAATCTCCGTTTGGCATCGTCTCATCCAACGTTTCTCAGTCAGTGCGTCCCGAATTGTAGCCAGGTGCGCCGCATGTCAACAGAAGAGTAACTTGTGAATTTTTTTTTTTATATTTAAAACATCTTTATATTTAAACGCTAGATACACCAAGCATATGACTTTCATATCTAAGTCAAGTCGTCTTCATTTGATATTTTAAACTGCATGCTAAATTCCGTAATATTTAAGGAGTGGATATGTCTTTCCATTTTGCCTTCCTCATGTGATTTAAATCAGTTATTATAGGTCTCTATAAAAGAAAAAAAAATGGAAGATTTTTTTTATAAATCCCTCTAAATGAAAACTGTACCGCTAATCTTCGTTGTAAATGCTAAATCAAAATTCCATAGCTTCAAAATTTATGAGTAAATTTTTCATTTTTAAAATTTGAAGTGTGCCTCAGAGCTTTGATTATTCTACAAGTTGCCTTGAATTTTAAAAACAAATTTAGCAACACCGGTCAAATTGAGTTTGTGAACCTGCGTTTAAAAAAGGTTTTTCAAATAATAAACAGCAAGAGGTTCTAATGAATTGAACGACGTTGGAGTTGCCGAATTTACCTGCACATCCGCAAGGTGTGGAAAACTCTGTAACAATGAACTACTAAAACTTCACAAATTGTATATGCATGAGATGTAAGGCACGAGCACATTATTACTAAATCGTTGTGCTAACAAATAAGTCCTTCATTTCTTTCAAATGGAAATTATACTGAACAATTTAGATATATTATGATTTAATATGTTATACAGCGCATTAGTTTTAATGCGATTATCCATAAAAAACTGAAAAATTAAAACATTTAGTCTGATAGAGTCTGTCTATATTTCTGAGATGATGTATTATGTACATTATTTACATTATTCGGTCTATAGTCCTCATCCGTGTCGCCATATTTATTACAACGTTTCGACTGGTGGTTGGAATGTCGAACTGAACCCTTTATTTCGCTCACTGGGGTAGACTGTTCTAGTTCCATGTGCCATGTTTGATGGATGTCAGTTATCAGTTATCTCCTGTTAATTTCCCTCTGAAAGTTCTCCTCTGCCTTAACTGGGTATTGAACTCACACTCTTTGAGTCCTGTCACTGGATCTAACCAACGCCTTTATCCACTGTGCCATGTGTCCTTGAGGAGACCCCAGTGAGCGAAATAAAGAGTTCAGTTCGACATTCCAACCACCTAAAGAAGGCCGGAGCGTACAACGGCCGAAACGTTGCGATAAATATGGCGACAAAGATATGGACAATAGTCCGAATTATGTAAATAATGTATTTAGTCTGAAAATTTGTGCCCATCATTATCATCATACGCATTTATCTATTTTTTTATTACATTAATCATGACCTAAGTGTTTTCATTATGACTGTAAACACAGAGTAGTAATTAGAGACCCATAGTTTTACCGGCTTTTGTGTGGCACACAACGTCTACGTACAATCAAGATGTTCTGACAGATATGATATCGTATGTGAAATATATGAAGATAGTGGCAGAAAGTAAGCTACATTAAAAGAGAACTGAGACGAAAATAATCAAACTTAGAGTGGAAATTATTACAAGGATGTCTTTGTTGAAAGAGAATAAGAATGCGAAGCGGTTAAAGTTTTATTTGTTTCTAAACATTTCACTAGAGATATGACTATGATGGTTTCTGTAAATAGAACACGCGTGTTGAACCACTCTTCAGTGTGAGGAAAGTTTACACGTTTTGAAATTTAACTTTCAAAATCAACTCTTTCTCGTGGGATAGAACTACCTCAAGCCAGTAGAGATGCGTCACTATTCAACTCACCAATCAAATTAGTGAAGAAAAGAAAGAGATATACAAATTGAAAGATATATATGACAGTGTGCGGCGGGGGTGCATGAAGAGCTTTTTCTGTTCATCGTCACAATGATTTAAAGTCCTAGACTTTCCAACCTACTCTACAAGCTACGCTCGGTCAGGCGATTTGCATAATATTACGGTCAATCTATCATAGAAAAAAAAAATAAACAAACACGAAGAATAAAACAGAAAGAAAACAAATACCCATAATACAAAGAAAAAAAAACTCACAGAAAATCAGTGACCTGAGTCGGCTACTTTAAACAAGTGTCCTATCCGAGTGTGCCTGGCGCCTCAGTAATTAGTGCACAGAATGCGGCCTTGCTAACTTTGTGGTAATTGTAAACCAGTCTTTTGCGTCGAAGCCGGACTTAAACATTTCAAAGGATAGTCTCCAGAAAGAAAACACATAAAAAAAATCGAACGAATAACTAGGTTAGAATAGGTAGACAGGTATCGATTTACAAATTCGTGAAAAGTACTACGAATTCAGATGGCCGACTTAATCGCCCATGGTATATATATGATATATATATATATATATATATATATATATATATATATATATATATATATATATATATATATATATATTTAATCGGTATCACCCTCCGCAGGGCAGTAAAGCCACTAAGACAAAGGGGGTTACAGAGTGTGGAAGAATTAGGAATAGGAACATTAATAATGAGCGGGAAGAGGAAAGAATAATGATGAAGACTGTAGATAGCGATTGTAATTGCATTTAATTTTTTGCAGATTAAAGTTGGCTGGAATGCGTGGAGCCGGATGGGAGTTCCACAAGCTAGAAGTGCGAGGAAAGAACCTTTAAGAATAGAACTTTTGGCTACATATAGCCAGCTCAACTGTAAATTGGAGAGATCTTGACACCAGTCTAGTACCACACTTAAATTCAAAAAACCTATGTCTACCGTGTATACTCGTGCAACACGTGATCTTGCGTATGGCGCGATCCCCAAATTCTCAATTCCGAAAATGATTTTGTCATGTATCTCGTGTATCATGCGAGTTTGTTTTTAGAGAACAAATAACAATAAACTATCCTCTTTTACTCTATGTCTTTATCTCATCTTCTAGTTGAAAAAGGTAAAAAAAAGTAACAGAGAATGGTAAAAATGTCGTTAATAATGTTACATTCGTTGCGTAAACGCGTACTGTCAAACGAGAAACAGCTAAACATGTTATAAACCTAAACAATGGAAAAGATTCATATTCGCCGTTTGTATTTTATAATGCGATACTAATATGTGAATATTATATGTACTATTATTGGATACAGTTAAATAAAGCATCAGTTTTATCAAAATCATGTTTATTTTAAATACAACTATACTTTTTGCCTAAAATAAATAGGTATATAATTTTTTCAATGGTGTAGCCAGGGCCATCACTATATACACGAATTTTATATCACGTGCATTAGCTTCAAAATTAGCTGCGTGTTAATTGTACACAGACACACACACACACACACACACACACACACAGACAGACATATATATATATATATACATATATATATATATATAATGATTTATTATTGTCTGCATGTATGTATATTGATTTGAACTTGTCAAGGACGGTAATGATTAGAACAGCATTATACGACCTGGGCTGTTAAAAGTAGTGATGACGGAGTAGTTTGGCCATAGTAGGCTCACTCACCCATACTTTTTCATTGAACGTAAAAGTATCTCTCTCGAAATGACGTCTAACAGTCGATAGAGAACACGAAAAAATGGTTTCATGACTTTTTCTACAGCACGCGCGCGCGCGCACACATACACACACAGACACACAGACACAGACACACACACACACACACACACACACACACACATATATATATATATATATATATATATATTAAAAAAATTAGGAGATAAGCTAATCACGATACCTTGGTTTCAACCTTTTGGTATCCTACTAGTATAATAAAGCAAATCTCTAAAGGAATAGAATGCAGGTTATCTAGAAATTCCACTCGTAATATAATTTTCGAGGAAAAAAAGAAAGAGCATGAAATGGCTTTAAAAGAAAAGTGGCATAAAACTAAACTGGAATTTAGACCTCAAATATAACAACAAATAAAGAATAATCAGATGAAAAGAAAAAAATATTATTTCGTTCAGCCCTCCTTTTAATTTAGAGGTCAAATGTAAAATAGGGAAAATATTTTTCAAATTGCTTAATAAACACTTGCCTAAAAAATTATGAATTACTCAAGGTAAAGATCTTGTGCAATTCGGAATTTTTAAACAAGTGTTTATTAAGCAATTTGAAAAATACGTTTAAATTAAGCAACTGCTGTACTAGTAATTTACAAACTACAATAAAAAAAACAAAATGCTAGGGAATTCAAAGCTAACATGTAGCAAGATGTCATTAACCGTGAAGCAATTAACTGTAGAGATAAAGGTAAATGTCCACTGGATGGAGTTTGCCATAAAATAGGGGTAATTTACAAAGACGAAATAAAAAATATAAATGACCAGAGCAAAATATAGGTGGAATATACTGAAAATAGCTTACGGAAGAGATGTTATAATCACATGTCGTCATTCAGGCTAGAAAGCCAGTCATATATGGAAATTAAAAGAAAAAACAGTAAAGATTCGATTGTAAACTGGAAAATATGAAGAAGTGTCGAAACTTACAGCAATTGTAGTGATATATGCAAAATGTGCCAGGACGAAAAATTAACAATAACAACATTTCCATACCCCTAAAATCTGCTAAATGTTGCAATGTTCCAATATATACACACTAAAAAGTACTTTTTGAGTTCGTACCACCCTGGATGTACAATTCATTTACTCTCCCTCCAATACATTTTCAGTACTCTTGCTTTATTCATCTCCTTCTATTACACTTCAGGTTGTGCGTTCATATATGAATAATAAAGCATTAGAAAATCATTTGGCTTATATCGCCTGAGGATACCTAAAGGTAAAAACCATGGTATCGTAATTGGCTGATCTCCTAATTTATGAAATTATTAATAAAAACAAGTTTGATTAAAAGAAATGACAAGGTCTCTCTATTTAATATTTTAATGTATTTGAATGAATTTTACACAAAAATAACGCAGCATGGTGTTCGATCCTTTTATGTACAATATTTCATCATAATTCAAAAAAACTTTATTCGAAAAGTTGAAAAATACAATGCAAAAATAAAACAGACAATTCATAAAATCTTACAACATTTGTTACGTCATAAGTAATAAAAGTAATAACTCGAGAAACGTGTATACAACACCGTAATACTGATGGGCACAAATTATAAAACGAAATATTTTAAATTCCGTTTGTTTATTGAAAATCTCATTAAAAGTACTGCGCTATATAACATATTGCATAATAATACAGCTAAATTGTTCAGTATAATTTCCCTTTGAAGTCAATGAAGGTTTTACTTGACGGCACAATGATTTAGTAATAATGTTCTTGTGCCTTTCTTATCCATATACAATTTGTGAAGCTTTCGTAGTTAATTTAACTGCGTTTCCCACACCTTGCGGATGTGCGGGTAAATTTGTCAACTCCAACATCGTTCCATTCATTAGAAACCCTTGTAGTTGATTATTTGCGGAGATTCGAAAACTCCATTTTGTGAGAAATCAATCAAATTTGATTAGTATTCTTCGGAGTTCATGAATGTAATTTTTTTAATCTCTTCCTTTGTGGCTCGCAACTTCTGAAAAGAAAAGTTATTTGTATTGTAAAATTTACCAATACTTGGTTATATTTTTGCAATATAATTTGAATGATATTTTAAAATTCGTCTTTTAAATTGACATAAATCATTAAGTATGAATAAATATTTACTCATCTATTGGCCAAATTTTTTATAGTCTCTTCCAACACGTTCAATTCATTTGACTTTAACACTGAGAAAATAATATTATCTGAAAGCAAGCTGAAAGCATCGTGAAGTAATGTATTTTAATGCAACATTTTATGTTTCGGTCGATTGCTTTAATCTCTGGATCATATTGAAGATATAAAGTTGGTGGTTATGGAATTTATTATCGCTTTTAATTTCAAACCAACTGCATATATTTCAATTGTACATTTTATAACGCTGTACTTTAAGACTTTTCAATGCACCAGTATTGAATCTAAACTTAATCTTGAAACTCGTTTACTCAAAAAACCTTAACGATTTGCGAAAAATATTTTGAATCATTATTTATCAGGTCAAACTCAACTTTTAAATTGATCTGTTCCAAATTGACCTTACCTAATATATATATATATATATATATATATATATATATATATATATATATATATATATATATATAGTAGAAGAAGAAGAAGAAGAAGAAGAAGAAGAAGAAGAAGAAGAAGAAGAAGAAGCAACTTTAGACATAATCTCGGATTTTTTAAAACTGTCATATCTTTTCAGGACGTAAGCAGACATAGTTATCTAGAGTTCATAGCTGAGAACTGAAATCTGAAATCAATTCTGTGGAAAGATAAAGGCTTTCTCGCCGTTTGGAATTCAGATTCGTCCTTCAGCAAGACTAACAGTGCAGCTTAGGCTACAAAATCAAACTAACTTTCTATAAAGAAATTAAATACTCTCCCAAAGGCATTAATGTAAAATGAACGTTATAAACATATCTTGAAGCTCACGCAACGATTTCACGTTCCTCACAGATAAATATACCACTACCCTCACGAAACGTGTGAATTCATCTCTGAGACAGGATTGCTAGACGTAAAATATGCCTTTAATATATTCTACAATATGTTACTTTATCTCTTTAATTTTTTTCTTTTATATTGTAATTTTTTAAAATTACATAGCTACAAATGCTCAAATTATTATTGGTTATATTTAAAACAGAAAAAAAAACTTTCTTTTTTCTCTCTTTTTATGTTATTTTATAGAACACATTGTCGAGAGAGAGAGAATATTTTTTGGTTCATCAAATATATTTACTTTCTTTTTTTCAAGTAAATATATGAAATACTTTGAACATATTTTTTTTTGTCAGTTTCAAATTTGTTTCGTTTAAAATTATTGAAAATTACAATTAATTTCTTCTGAAACACCAACAATGAATTTAATGCATGTGTATTGACTAAGTACATAAAGCAAATTCAAAAAGACCTAATGTGCATTCATATGTGATGTGTAAATATTTATTAATATCAATTTAACTATTTTTTTACATGTCTGTATACGCGCAAAAGCCTCTAATTAATGAATTGTATTAATGAAATGTATTCTTTTCTGTCTGTATGCCGTATCCTTTCAGGACGTAGGCGATCATGGCTCTCCACCTCCTTCTCTCCCTTGCAGATCTCAACAAATTCCTTCTCTCTGCCACCTCTCCGAGACGACGTCTGTCATCCACTTGCTGAAGGCTGCTAGGTATGTTATGCGTTTCTTTTCCCTTGTCTCCCTTTCTCTCTATTCGACCCGTGAATATCAGATACTCCTTGCTCAATATATGTCCCAGGAATGTCAGCTGCCTCTTCCTGATGTTAAGTATAAGCCTCTTCTTTGTTTGCATCTTCATTGTTGCTCACACGCTCGGCCCATGATATCCTTCTGTAGAAACACATATCAATCGCCTTGAGTCTCTTCTTCATCTTTGAAGAAATCGTACAACATTCGCTGCAGTAAAGAACAGATGTCACATAACAGCTCAGTATTCTTTTCATCGTTACCAAAGAAATCCTGTCTCGCAATACTCTGCGCAGCTTTTGGAATGCGTCCTTGTCTATCCCAATACGTCTACGGATCTCAGTGTCTCATTTACCGTCCTAATCAAATGTATTAATTAAATGTATTAATGATTAAAAAAGTAATGAAATGCGGATTTCCCTTTTTCTCGCTATATTCCTTCGGCTCTTTCTTTTACCGCCATCTTAATCTTTCAGATTTAATTTGTTTCCTTGAAATCATGTGTACTTATTTGATTTCCTTTGCTGTAGAGCGTTGTTCCACAAGCTATGCAATAGCTAGAAGATTTTTGTCAGTTTTCAATTCCTTCCTAACGGATAGGTCCCCGGAGGTAATATAGACGAGTTATAACTTAGTAAATAATTATAGACCCCCTAACATTTATATATACAAAAATACTCGTAAAAATAAGAAATAGCAAGACATGGAAACAACAGAATTGATTGATATGTGATGTCGGAGACACGGGAGACAGTAATATTAAGTAAAATGTGTTTACAATGATTAGAATCCGACCGTATGTTAAAATAAAGAATAAGTAAAGAGAATCCAATACATTCATGTATGTTTTATTTTATATATATATATGTGTGTAATAAGTGTTCAGATAATTTACTTAGACAAATACATGTGTCTGGATTTTTTTTTTACCTTGAGTTTTTATTGATTGCTAAAAAAGAAATGATACTATTATCGCCTGAAAAGGTAAAGGAGATGACATTTTTGCCATGTCACATCAGAATACTGGCGATCATGACCCTTCCCAATTTCCTCTACCTCTTAATATATTTTGTCTTTTTGATGTCTCTTCCGAATCCTGTTCTGACATATATTTACACATGCTCGCTGTGTTATGCTTTGTTTAACTCTGTCCCTATTGCCTTCAATCTATTCTCTCACCTTATTGGTCCTTGAGATTTCAACTGTCTCTTTCTGATATTAATTATCATTGTCCTTTTTATTTCCATTTTTCTCTAAAACTTCGTTGTTGCTTAAATGTTCAGTCAACGGTAATCTCAGCATCCTTATATAGAACCACATTTCTGATGCTTCAAATCACTTTTTCTACTGTGAGAACATTTTGCGGCATCCATTGCCATATAGGAGGACTAATCTTACGCAAGGGACCAGTAATTTTTTCTTTGTTTCTGACAAAATTTCCCTGTTTCATAATACTTTGTATTTGGAAGGCATCTTTCTCTATTCCAATGAGCCTTTGGATTTCCGTATTGCACTTTTCGTCGTCTATTAAAACACTTTCTAGGTAATTAAATTGTTGTTCTTGTTTGATTTAGTATCTCCAATTTGTAATTTTCATGTTGGACTGTTCCTTTTGCTGACAAATACATATTCTGATTTCTTGCAATTGGTGTTTAATCCTTTCTCTGGTTTTCATTCATTACATTCTGTAGGGGTTCCTGTAGTTTCCTTTCTATGTCTGCTAACGACACTGTGTCGTCTGCATATGTTATATTGCTAAGATTGTGGTCGCCAATAATAAATCCTGATAGAATTTCTAATTCTCTCAAAATTACTTCATTATATAGGACGAAAAAGTCTGGTTAAAAGACTCATCGGCTCATGGTATTCTCAGAATCTTTCTGTAGAACCACCTTTCCGTTGCTTCAAGTCTCTTCTTCATCTTTGAGGAGATGGTCCAGCATTCGCTACCATACAGGAGGACAGATGTCACGCAACAATTCAGTAATCGTTTCTTTGTTTCCAACGAAACTTTTCTGTCTCTTAATACACTGCTTAGCTTTTGGAATGTCAGTATCTAGATAGGTGACAGCTTGGGAATAATAGGTGCTGTAAAATCAGATGTATAAGTGATGTAATGGATAATGGCTCTGAATTGTTAATAAGCGTTGGTTACGTTATATTCACTTACGCTGAAATACACTTGGGAAAAGTATGGATCCACTTCCTCACTCCCAGTTATGCGCTAATTAGTAAGACTTTTATCACTAAAATCATTATAACCTAAAAAGAGAATATTAATACAATCTAAAAATATTTTGATATAAGATATGCAGATGACATTACTGATAGCAAACACGGAAAGGGAACTACAAGACATACTGTAGGAGTTAGTGAAGGAAAGCGAGAAGAAAGGACTAAGCATAAACTACAAGAAGACAGAATGCGTGCTTATTAGTAAAAGGATGAGCCCAAAATGCAAATTACAGGTCGGAAATACTAAAATCAAGCAGCTACAGTAATTTAAATACCTGGGAAGTGTTGTAACAGAAGACGGAAGGTGAGACATTGAGATTTGAAGACGTATTTGAATGGACAAAGATGCATTCCAAAAGCTAAGCAGTGTATTAAGAGACAGAAAAGTTTCGTTGGAAACAAAGAAACGATTACTGAAACGTTGCGTGATATCTGTCCTCCTGTATGGTAGCGAATGCTGGACAATCTCCGCAAAGATGAAGAAGAGACTTGAAGCAACAGAAATGTGGTTCTACAGAAAGATTCTGAGGATGCCATGAGCCGAACATGTGAGCAACATCGAGGTTTTGGAGAGAATGAA
>CAHIKZ030005588.1:467500-542500 GCA_903632075.3 Acanthosepion pharaonis | reverse complement strand
TTTGACAAAACTGACTTAAACTGACTTGAGAGTTGTCACACACGGCTGCTTAAGCGTAAAAATACATCCCCCGAATGATTTTCAGACAGGCAACTTGACAGTTTTACAATCAACATTGCTCTAATTTAGCGAATTTTATTTAAGTTTTAGGGATTGTACAGGTACAATGAATTGACACCTGTTAATAATAAAACAATATAATTCCGCACGTTTGAATGGGAAGCAGAAAATATAGGAAACAGTAACTTGTCCAATTTACTTCAGTAAGCAATCAGGTTTTCCCCCTCACTCTCTCTCTCTCTCTCTCTCTCTCTCTTTTCTTTTATTAAAGGAGTGTTCATACATAAAATGGCTGAAGGAATCGCAAATCTGAAAAAAATTCCATCTAACTCTTTTCGTCGTTTAAAAAGACTTCGTCGAAAGTCATACTCGGTTAAACGACGAAACAGCTTACAGAGACATTATTTTTCATTTTTTATTCACTTACATAATTTTGTCTGTTATATAACAAAATTTACATAACATTCTCCCGTATACATACATAAAGGCAATTATATATATATATATATATATATATATATATACACACATACGCATGTACACACACACACATATAATATTTTGGATTTTACTGTCTTTAAACTACAATCTCCCATGATTCTCTCACGTACATTCATATCTGCTCATGGCGTATCCAAATGTAAAAAATGACGTCGCACATTAGGAAATGGACAAAGTCCGACAATTAATTTAAAAAAAAATGTTTATACCTTATTTTCATATGTGACGTCTTTTGTTTACATTTGGATACGCCATGAGCAGATATGAATTTACATGAGAGAATCATGGAAGATTGTAGTTTAAAGACAGTAAAATCGTCCTAGCTAACCGAACGCTCCTCTGTAGCCCAACGGTTAAAGGCACGTCAGGCTATATGACGGATCCGTATAGGATACAGGTTCGATTCCTGTCGGAGGACGAATATCTTCTATGAAAATTTCGCGGACAGTCATTACTGTTTATTATAAACAGAGCATTTACTTAAATATTTTTATCTATAAAAAAAAATGAATGTATAAACATAAAAATGTCATAAAATAATAGTCGGACTTTGTCCATTTCATAAGATATATATATATATATATAACGAAAGCGGTCAGAACGACACCTGAGACATCGAAAACTACAGATTACTGTGTAAAAACATGCTCTATAATGTTTCAGAAAATGAATAATTCAGCGCAATTTAAATTTCGTTTAAAATATAAGTGGTAATAATATATATGTTTTTAACTAAGCGTACATGTTTGTTTGTTGGAACAAATAGAAAAATTTTTGCCTATTGCGGCCTGATGATCTGTTGATGAATCTTTGGTACTGGTAATGTATAGATTTTTTGCACACCTTATATTTTAAATGAAATTTAAATTTATACATACATACCTACAGACATGTAATTAGGAATGCTTCTTTGACACGTAGCCAGTCTATGACATGATACAAAACATCTGAACATGATTTCTTACCATTATATATATATATATATATATATATATATATATATATATATATATATATATACACACGTGTGTGTGTGTTTGTGTGTGTGTGTGTGTGTGTGTTGACCACATAGCCACATTTATATCGTTGTAGATGCGATTATATTTTTCATAAGTCATTATGCTAATGCGTACGTGTTCTGATCTTGGGCGTAAAAAAATAAAAAAATCAAGTAAGAACGAAAGAAAAATGGTCTGTATATTTTATTCAAATTATGTGCAAACTCATGTTTGGGGAAGTTCCAACTCAAATACACACATATGCCACATATCATTTTTTTCTCCCAAGCAATAAAGTAAGAAAGAAAAAAGAAAGAAAGAAAAGAAAGAAAAAATATAGAAAGAAAGAAAAGAAAAGAAAAGAAATGAAAGAAAGAAAAAAAAAACTCATAATGCCTGAGCAAATAGGTCACCTAGTTTTAATGTGTGTGTCCATATCTGTCTGAACCGTACGGATATCTTTGATATGTTTGATGATGTCGTAATAGTTGGATGATTCTAAATGTTTTGCTGTTGATAAGTAATAAAAAAAAGAAATAATGAAAAAAAAAAAAGAGTCTCTGTATTTGCCCGTTAACCAAAAAAAAAAAAAAATAAAACTACTAAATCAAGAATGAATACTAATGATAAAGAAAATAAAACAAATGTAGCCTCCAAAAAAAAAAAAAGAAAAAAAAAGAAAGGAAAATACACTAACATTACAGCTGTTGGCTTTGATATAATCCAGGCGGAAGTGTCGTTGATGGTGGAAAGATGATGGTCGTGTCGGAATGGAGTGGGGGTATGTGACAAAGCAATGTTTTAAAGCAAGTTGGTAGGTAGAGTAAGTTTAAAGAAAGAGGTGGGCAAGTCTAGGTAAACAGAATCTCAGACGCAACGAACATATATATATATATATATATATATATATATATATATATATATATGCAACGGTTGCTCATCTACAACATAAAGAATTTTCTCAACTTCTATGACGACCGTGAATGTGATTTTCTCTGTGAAACCTTACTCGAAAACCACTCTATTTCATCTCGTCGTTAATAGCATTTTGTCGTTAATGATTCCCATATTAGATTTTATGTTTCTTAATATTATATTGAATCAATTGTCTTACTAAAAAAGTTGGTTCCCGACGTTCAAGCCAAATCTCCTTTACAGAATTTATCATACATATTTATATGTCTAACATGCTGATATGCATAGACTATTGCGGCCCCATATGGTTCGGTACTCCCGATATATATATATATATATATATAGAGAGAGAGAGGGTCTTAAGAAAATCCATAGAATAATCAACAACATTATTGGTCCTGACATGGCATCTCGGCTTCAGTCAATTCTCTACCGCCGTAACGTATTTTCCCTGTACATTTTCTATAAGTACTCGTGTGGTAATTGTTCGGCTGAACTTTACTCTATAACATCTAGACTGTGAATTTAAACGCAGTGCTTGGACTGGTGTCTAGATCTCATGAATTTACACTAGAGCTGGCTAAATGTGAATCTCTCTTTGGCGCTATGCTTTCCAGCTAAATTTCATCCTCAAAAATGTAAATGCAATGACAATCGCTATCTAATGTTTTCTTGATTACTAATCTTTTATTGCTCTCGCTACTTAATAATTTTTCTCTTTCTTCTTACTCTTTCACACTCAGTAACTTTTTGTGTCTTAGTGGTTTTACTACCTTGTTTGGGGTGAAGTGATTCATATATATATATATATATATATATATATATATATATATATATATATATATATATATATATATATATATATGTGTGTGTGTGTGTGTGTGTGTGTGTGTGTGTGAAAATATATAGAAAATAGGAAGGAACTGGTTAGGTAAATAATCCAAAGTCCCTTAGTATTTTAGTTATTATTTTTAAAAAATAGTGCTCGATACAAAAGTAGAGCATAAATATAATTATTTATTTAAAAATATGATTCCAAATCGCTACATAAGAGGTCTCATGTTTCAAAACAAGAGCCGAAAACTTCAAACAAAATTTCGCTTGAAGATGGAACGGAAGCCCATTTTACTTTCAACTCAATTTAATTTAAAGGATTATATTGAAGTTTTTCGCTCTTGTTTTGAAACATGAGACCTCTTATGTAAAGGATTTGGAATCATATTTTAAATAAATAATTATATATATATATATATATATATATATATATATATATGTGTGTGTGTGTGTGTGTGTGTGTGTGTATGTGTCATATTAAATTATTTTCTTTTTAAAAATAGGATTCCATCGCGACACAGAACATTCCCATGTTTCAAAACTGAAACTAAAAATTTATTTGCATTAATCGAGAAAGATTTTCCTAGAGATAATAAACTCAGTGCATTTTGAATAAAAATACCCTAAAATTATGTTACAGTTGTACTGAAAACTTAGAAATGGTTATTAAGAAACAATAATGCTGATGTCTTAAATAAACACTTATACCAAAATCAAAACAATACAGGTCCTAAATTAAATAGAAATGAAGATAAAGAAAAATTATGTCACTGTAGAAATCCTCAAAACTCTCCTTTTAATAATTAATGCCGTATAGAATCAATAATTTGTTAATGTAATATCTCACCTATTGTAGATCCAGACATAGTTAAATTCTACATTGGATGCACATGAAATGAATTCAAATGAAGGTAGAACAAACAGCAAACGTCCTTTAATAATATTAAATACCGAATTCAAATACCCTTATCTAAATATTTCTGGCACTTAAAAGAAACCAAAAAACACCAAAAGTAAAATGGAAATTAATAAAAAAAGCTAGAGCTTGTAGGTCCGTAAATAACAAATGTCCGTTGTGCATACATGAAAAATTATACATTATTAATTTTCTGAAAAATAACAATTTACTAAATCAAAGAATTGAAATAGCTATTCTTGTAGGCACTGTCAAATATTTTCTCAAGTAATAATTAATTTTGAAAAAATAAAATAATAAAGAACAGAGATGAAACATACATTTTTATATTTGATCTTTAATTAGTCATTGAATTCTAATATATTTATTTTTAAAAATACAATATAGTCTATTGATTATTAGAAGGTCGAATTTAAATCTATAAAAATAAAATTTAAATATTAAAAATAAGCCTTGCACATATTTAAATGACCCTTTTAGAAAACCTTTGTGTATAAAAATATGAATTAAGCGGATGAATAAAAAGTCAATTTTTTTATCATTGAAAAATCCAGACGACTCACTGAATAACGGAAGTATACGTTTTTTTTTAGCCGGCACCCACACTGCACATAACTGACTTTGTAAGTAACATAAACTGGATACATAAGTTGTCTAGGGAAATTATAAAAAAAAATACCCTAAATTAAAATAGATTTTCCTTAACCTTAACAAATCATAATATCAATATTGTCTGCACTTATAAATTAAGTAATTTTTTTTGAAAGTTTATTCCAAACATCGCTTGGCAATGGAACTAGACTCTGGATTTTAAGTTCAAGTTTTATAATTTTATATATATATATATATATATATATATATATATATATATATATATATATATATATAATTTTTATTAAAGCCGACAGATACGGTACTGTGATATAGAATTTATAATTTTTTTTGTTGTTTACTTATAAGTGTTTTCTTTTCTGGACACACAAAAAACTGTTAAAAAGTTCTATATATCCGAGCGCATTCGGCTATTCTTTTAGGTATTATCATTGGCAACATTTATTTTTTTAAATTTTTATGTTTATTTGGGATATTTATGTAAATGTCTGAAGTTACGGTAATGTCTTATTTTCCAAATACGGTCAGCACATTGTAGCTGTGTTCGTAGTTCATGCTTATCGTTTTTATGATTAAGACTTCCATTTTTTAAATAATTTTTTTTTACACGTGCCTGAAGCTATTATAGATGTATTTTCTACGTGTATATTTCGAATGGAGTTTTGCAATTTTTCGTCAGTGTTTAAATGTGTCCTAATTAAGCCATGATCGGGTAGGTGTAACGTGAGTAGTATCTCCAAATACGTATGTATAGTCAAACTATATATTTTAAAAAGCGAGTTCTTCCGATTTTTCGCGGCCAACATAAGAGCACAAATTTGTATCTTGCAAAAAAAAAAAAAAAAACATTTTTTTTTCATGTATTGAGGTTGACTTAGATGGCTACGATGTAAAACTTTTCACATGAATTGGCCAAATCCCCAATGATGGTATCCAAGTGACAGAAAACTCGATATGGTAAATAAATAAAAATGAAAATAAATATGTTAAAAATAAAAATGATTGTAACGTCAAGACACTTTTATAGGAAATTGCTTCTTTAATCTTTACTTGATTTAATAAAGCGCCAAGCTCTCAAATTATATTTTAAAATATTTAAAATGTATTTTACAACATACCCCGATTTTCATCATTCACTACATGTCAAAAGTCAATTTCGTGGGGTTCAGTAATAATTGCACTACTGGTTGATTAATATCGATAAAAAGTTCAAGATAATTTGTAATGAAAATTATTATTTTCATTTTTGTAAACTAATTAATTTTCTGTAACTTTATTATTGATCATCAAATTTTATTTTTGTTAACTAGAATAATCATTACTTATGAAAAGTCAATTCTGAAATACATTTTCCCAAAGGAAATATTGATTATAAAGCATCAAGAAAATTAAATACTTTTCAGTGTTGGAGGACAATTTAGGAGGCAAACAAATTTATTTTCAGACTTTTTCCTCAGAGTGCATCTTGTACATTTGTAAAACTAGCATAAGTCCGTGTATTTAATATGGCACCCATTTCTGGTCTGGAGCTCCTGAAATCGGAGAGATTCTCGACAAAGCCCAAAGGAAGGTCCGTAATGTTATCGGTCCTGACCTGGCATCTCGATTTCAGCTACTTCCTCACTGCCGTGACATGGATTCACTCAGTCTTTTCTATAAGTATTTTCAAGTCTATTGCTCTAATGATTTCTCCTCTTTGGTACCTCGAATGCATGAAATTAAAAGTACTGCGAGATTAACTACGTGGCCTCTTCATTTTACTGTTGAAATAGATAGATATAATTGTAATTTCTATTCTAATAGTTTCGTATCTCGCACTTCTCATTGGAAGAAATGGCTTCCCTGCAATCTACATTCTTCAAAATATTATATCCAACGTCAATCTGTATTTCTCAACCTTATTCTTTTATTGTCCTTTCTCCTCATTAAAGTTTTCTCATTCCCTTTCACTGACAATAATCAGACATTGTCTCCTTGCTTACAGTGAAATGAGTACAAAGATTATTATATCTTACACACCAGTGAAGTATCAAAACAATCAGTAAAAAGTGTTTTACAAGGAAGAAAGGTACTAAATATATCAATGTTTTAAATGTAAACATGAGAAATTAACATACTAGAAACTAAAATAGTTTAATATAAAAAAAGAAAGTCGTATTTAAATAATATACTTCTAGGTCAGGTTTTGAAATTCTCTAGTCCTCATCCTCTTCATCTTGTGTAAAATAAAGTCTTTTTAGTGAATAACAGCATTTGTGATTTTTTCTTTAAACCTCCTACTGCAATTACCAAATTTCCATCTCCGGAGCTAACGTCCTCAGCTGATAAGAAGTGGAAAGATTATATTGAATCCATTGCTAGGTCAGCTGCTAAGAAAGTCGGTTCACTGTGTCATGTGGACATTTTTTCTCTCCAGAACCTATCTTGCATAACTATATATATATACCATTCGTTCACGCTTAGACTATTGCTGCCATATATGGTCCGGTGCCCTTGCTATTTACCTGGAGCTCATGACAAGATGCAAAGAAGAATCAGCAATATTACTGGTCCTGATATGGTGGCTCGGCTATAGTCATTTACCCAACACCGTAATGTTACTTCTCTGTGCTTTTTTTATAAATACTTCCATAGTATTTGTCCGGATGAGCTCTTCGTTATGGTACTCAGACTATGAATTTACGAGCAATACTAGACTGGCGGCGAGATCTCATCAATTTGCATCTGAGTTGGTTGATGTAGCCATAACTTCTATGTTAACAGTTTCTTTTCTCGCACTTCTCGCTTGTGGAACTCACCTTCCGACTCCAGGCTTTCCAGCCAACTTTAATCTGCAAAAATTTAAATGCAATGACAAACGCTATCTTCTGTCTTCATTATTACTCTTTTTTCTTTCTCATTAGTAATAACTAGCAGTAGAGCCCGGCGTTGCCCGGCGTTGCCCGAGGAGGTAACAGTAAGAGATAGATCAATTATCGACCATGATAAAGACTGAAAAATAAAATTGACAAAGATTATTGTTTAAGGTTGACGGACACGCCTGTCTTAATTAGTCTTATTTTTTTTTACGATTTGGTCAAACTCAAACAAAAACATTGTTTTCAATCGTTATGAGTTTATCGATTGAATAGAATTTTATTATAAACAATTGCCTTGTAAATGGAATTTTTAAAGCATTCTGAATGTAAAAATAAAGAAAAAAGTGTGCAAGACAATAAGAAACACGAACTGCCAAAAAAAGTGAAATTTTGTTGAAATCGGTTAAAAAATGTAGGAAATCCGATCCTATATATAAACGAACACACACACACACACACACAAACAACCTGGGTTTTATAAGTATAACTTCATATGAGTTGTCTCCCTTTCATTTTCGCGATGCCTCTTAATCGTGTTTTCAAATTGATTTCGTGCAAAAACAATTGTGTTTTTCCAATTTTTGGCGCTGTCAGAACCACCGCAAGGTAATTTTAGTCCTGTGAAGTTTTGCTGAAATCGGTTAAAAAATGTAGGAAATCCGATCTAATATATAAACGAACGGACACACACACACACACACAAACAGGGTTTTATAATAAGTATGATTCTGCTCCTAGTTCCTACACACCATGTCACTACTTTCGTTTTAGTGGCTGTATTGTTTTGCTTGCTTTGATGCTGAATAAAAAGATATGTCCCTACATAAAATATGGATTTAGATTGATTTCAGGGAACGTGGATTTCGTCTAATACTTTAGAATTCAGTTTTAAAATGAAGGATTTTCTAAAATCTAATTACTATTAGTAGATGCTTGTAAACAGGGACAGAACGAAAAGAAACTTTCATTCTGCATTTCATTATGAATTTTTTTCATGTTTGATTTATTCGCAAGCTCAGTTAGCGAGTGAATTTCAAAGAGGTCTATCGTTAATCGGTTATTTATTGAAAGTGAAATACATCCCTACCAGGTGCTCTACAGTTGTGAATTTTTCAAATATTTCCTAACATTATGCTGATTGATTTGAAGATTGATTTGAATATAGTAACAAATCATGTAGTTTGTGTAGAGAAGACATAATTAGATAACAATGTAACTATGATTCATTATTGGCGGCCACTAACTTAACAAAAATAAGATATTCACATGGCACAGTGTTGGCAGCAGACAGGAAAAGAAAACTATGAAAACTTCTAGAGAAGGTATTGAAGGAAAACGAGAAGAAAGGACTAGACATCAACAGCAAAAAAACAAAATGCATGGTTCTTTGCACATAGATGAGCTCAATGTGCAAATAACAAATCGGAGATAGCAAAATCAATGACGTACAAAAAATTAAATATTTAGGTTTTCACAGAGGACGAAAAGTGAGACACTGAAATTCGATGACACATTGCGATAGCGAAATATGTATTCCAAAAGTTAAGAATTAGAAAAAATTCGTTAGAAACAAGGAAAATAGTACTAAATTGTTACATCATATTTGTTATCCCGTATGACAGTGAATGTAGGACATTCTCTTCGCATATGAATGTGTTTTGACGGAAAGATGCTGAGGATACCCTGGAGAGATTATATGAGCAATGACGAAGTTTTAGAGAAAATAGAAACTTAAAGGAAACATACTTTTCAGAAAGAGAAAGTTAAATTATCTAGGGCACATAATGAGGGAATAAGGTATGGAACACCTGATACTCAAAAGAAAGTTTGAAAGCAAAAGGGACAAAGAAAAACAATGCACAATATACATATTAAGCTTGAGTAAGTGGTTAGGGGTCAAGGTTTATGAGAAACAGTAAAAAAAAAAACCAAGTGGTACAACGGATAGAAAGTTGTGGAGAGCCATGATCTACCTCTTGAGAGGACACAGAAGATAAAGAAGATTATTAACATGAGTTTCATTTATTTCTCGACTGATTAATACCAACTTTAAAATCCGGTATTATTTATAAGAATTAAAAAAAATCTGGTATTATAGGTTTCAAATAAAATTTATTAGAAATCCAGTGTTAATTATAGATTTCGACTTCTAACGTAACGTCCCAAAAATGGGACACGGGTTATTAAGGTGTTAAATGGACACTACTAATTAATATATGATTATTACACTGAACTTTTCTCAACATTTCTATGATAGACTTGTGACATGAATTTGTTAATCTGGATAACTTTTTGTTCAAGATAACGAGATTGGAGTAATTTTGTAGCATAATGCTAAAAATGCTCCAATCTCGACTTGCGATACATTCGGTTACATTTAAAACAAACTTGCCTAACTTGGGCAACAAATAGATATTCACCTCAAAAATTGGGAAAGATGACCCATAAACGTAGTCCAATTCGTGAAGCTCTTCACCGGCATGCCTGTTATTGTAGAAAGTAGGTCTTGGTTTGAAATTTTGGCTTTAAATATTCACAAATACAATGTTCGATTTATGTTAGTAATATTTATTAATAGAAATGAAATGTGCTTATCTATAAACTCCCGACATATTGATATGTCTACGTTTACGCATGCACACACCACTCATACATGCATATATATATATATATATATATATATATATATATATATATATATATATATATATGTGTGTGTGTGTGTGTGTGCGTGCGCGCGTGTGTAAGGAGAAAGACATGGGGTCTAGGCAAAGAAGTGAACAATAGGATGCGAAACTTTTTGAAGAAATTAAACTTTTTCATTTCTTTTGTTCGTTTGTATTAAATTAGCACAAAGCCAATGTTTATGCCTTACAATGCTTAATTAAAAATAAGAAGGGATAAATAGGTCCTCAACTTTCATTAATTCTGTTTTTACGTGCCGTGTTTCTTTAGGGCGTAACCGAACATGGCTTTCCACAATTTCCTAAACTTTGTAGCTTTTAGTAAGGTTTGTCTTTTTGCTCTCCTTCCCAATCCCTATTCTACCAACCATTTACTTATCATATATTATTGAATACTGACACCGATCCTCATTGAGCGCTCAAAACTGATACCCGCCCCCCCAAAAAAAAATATCAATAATTTATTGAACCTATTTATTTTTTCTATTTTTAAAGTTCATTTTATTTTATATCACGTGACAAGGATAAAGCATCGGCGACTTCTGAGAACCAAAATTAAAGCCGAAGAAGTAAGCTTCGGATTGCAAACTTCAGAATGAATCAAGTAAATATTTAACTATCTGGTTATTATAACCACAGCTGATAGAAATTTTGACACAGAAATTCGAAGTTTTATAGGCAAATGCGAAATACGCCTTCTAGAAACTAAGAAAAGTATTAAGAAATTTGAAAGTTGCTATTCCTCATAAAGTGTTCATAAATCTCTGTCTCATTCTGACTGTAAGTATAAGTGTCTTTCTATTTCCTATTTTCTTTATAATATTTGAATAAAAATGGCAATAGGAAAACTAGTAATTGCTGATGCGTTTCGTCCAATGTGGACTTTATCAAAGCAAAATACGAAAATTTTGTTTTTCTTTTCGTATTTTTTCTTTGATAAAGTCCACATTGGACGAAACGCGTCAGCAATTACTAGTTTTCCTATTGTCATTTTTATTCATAAATATTGCCTTCTTAACTGGTTAAATCGGAGACATATATATATATATATATATATATATATATATATATATATATATATATATATATATATATATATATGATTGTATATATGTCATGTTATAATTATTTTCTTTTAAAAAATATGATTCCATCGCGACACAGAAAATTTCCATGTTTCAAAACTGGGATTAAAAATTTCCTTGCATTAATCGATAAACATTTTCCTAGAGACAATAAACTCAGTACAATTTTAATAAAAATTACCCTAAAATTAAGTTAAATTGGTACTGAAAACTTAGAAATGACTATTAAGAATCATAATGTTAATATCTTAAATAAAAACTTATACCAAAATCAAAAAAATACGTATATATTTATATATATTAGTTATTTCACGCCAAGCAAGGCAAAAATGCTTATAAGAAGTAAGTGGTTACTGGGAGTGAAAAAGAATGAGGAAATTTAATGAGTAGAAAACTTTTTTTCAATGAGTAGAAAGGACAATAAAGATCAGGATTCAGGAAGACAAAAGCTGATGCTTCATGTTGCATTTAATTTTTATGAGTTTGTAGATGTTAGAGAAACCGCAAGAGGATTCCACAAGTGCGCGAAGTGCGAGGAAAGAAGTTATATTTTTATATAGCAATTAAATAGTTTGTTCTCTGTGTCTAGCTAACATTTCCTCATTCGTAGTACTTCAATTTCTGAAAGGGTATTTCGTTATTTCCATGTATCTTTGTATTTGCGAGTTAGAATTTCAAACGTCTGTAATGATACTACTCAAAACATTAAACCTGCTTGAGTTTGACGTCACCAATTAGAAATTCACACCTTAATGAGAACTATGCATTTTCTATACTTATTGTAAATGGTTAGTCTTTCTTCTTGTTTTCCTTCATTATTTGTTTAGGTCTCATATTTTTCGTTCTTAACAGGGCGTCATCTGCATATGGGATAAAGTATATTTCCACTGGTAATACATTCCTCGTACGTCTTCTAGTTATATTGGGATCATCTATATTTATATTTATTGACACAAAACATAATGATTTACTTCGAATCTTCTGCTGTCATCACAAGCTAATTATCTCAGAAATATGCTCCACCTATTTGTCCGTGAGAATTTGAAATTCAAATATTTTTCTCAGCGTTTTTGATTGTCGTCTCAATTTTATAATAAAAAAGAAATACTTATTGTCGGTCTGTTTTCGAGTTTACTAGTCTTTTTCATTTTGACTTCAAGATGATGAAATGGATTTTTGTGACTCAGCAGGCAATTGCTTTTGCGACTGAATATGAGAATGCAAAATCAATGTTACGTTTAGTTGAGCACGAATACATCGCTCAACCTGTCCATCTATCAAATTACTCAGTGTCTTCCTTGTTTCATTAATCACGTGAAATCATATCTTCAGGAAATAAATAACCTATTTTTACTGGATACTAGATTAAAAGCTGCATTCCGTGCCGACTTTTAAGCTAGCTACTGCGGAGAGCTATTTGAGCCTCTGTCCCAAAATTAAAGTCACTCATTTTGCAGCATAAAAAAAAAACAGCAATGATAATTTTGAAAATTAATTTTGAATTTCTCAATTCACGCGATGGAATTATAAAACTTCCCATTAACTCCGATTTAGGCTATGTATCCATTTCCGGCCAAAAGACCGATTTGGGCCAAAATTTAGATTTGAGCCAAATTACAATTCAGGACGAAAGTTGAGATTTTCAAATCATAATCTCTCTGGAATTACATTAGAATTGAGTACTTCAAATCACAAATCCTGTGGAACATCAAAACCTCACGTCAGGAAATCTCTCACTTTAAATCTGATTTCTTGAGATTTTGAAGAAATAAAATTGATTTTCTCAATTCACAAAGATTTAGAGATATTTTAAACTCAATTTAAAACTTTTTTTTTTTTTTAAATTCACAAACTTTTTGTGCTAATTTAAACTCAAGAAAATTTTTAAAAAATTATATCACCAATTATTTTCAGTAATTTTAAAATTTCAATTTTTAACTGTCCCCTTCTCATTCGGACATAAATCCCAATGATGGATCTTCAAGCACCAGAAGAAGGGCGGATTCTCCATCTTGAATCATCTTGATGAAGAGAAAGAGTGGCCCGAATTAGAGTGGTTTCAGATACACGGACGGACAGAATTTGCATTTGATTTATTCACATTAGTTTCTAAGCAAAGTACCAAGATATTTTCAAATTGACATTTCTCATAAAATTTCAATAAATTTTGTATCATTCTGATTGTAAGTATACGTTTTTTCTAATTACTCTTTTCTTTAAAAAACCACTTTGTTCAAATGTCTAGTTCATTGAATTCTCAGCACTCGTCTTTAGATCGACATGCTATTCACTTCAATTTTCTTCTTCAACTCTAAAAAAATTGTTACATTCCAATGTCTTCTTAGAGCATATATATAATTGGCAATTAGATGTTAATGCGCCATTTATATGTGTTACCGAAAATTTCCGTTTTGAATAGGAATTCGCGGAAATTACTAATTCGCAAACATCTCTACAACATTTTATTCTTCTGCTAATTTTAATGCCGTCAGAACGAAAATACTATTTATTAATCGTCTGAGAGAATCCTTTCTGCCTTCGATGGGTATGGCTAATGCTAACATCCAGAAGAGTGACTCGTTGCTAACGTTTTCCGCTGACATGAAGTGGAAAAGTTTATATCGAATTAACTACTAGGTCTGTTGCTAGAAATGATCGTTCTCTGCTTTGTGCTAGACACATTTTTCTCACCCTAATAAATCTTACCTATTGGAAAGTATATCATTCGTCCATGCTTAGAAGACTGCTGCCAGATATGCTCTTGTGATCTTGCTATATATTTAGAGATCCTTGCTGAAATTCAAAGAATAATCAGCAATGTCACTTATCCTGATCTGCCATCCAGGCTTCAGTCTCTTTCCCACACCCCTGGCGTAGCTTCTCTGTATTTTTTCTATACATAGTTTCATGATAATTGTTCTGATGAAATCTCCTCTGTGGTACCTTTCTTTCGGTTTCTTGTTTTCCATACAAGTTTGATCTTCAAAACTTTAAATGTAATGTCACTGGTTATTTATTATTTTCTTAATTCCTGTTCTTTTATAATATCTCTTTTAACAATGGTTCTTTTTTATTTTTTCGCACTCAGTAATCCCCTAAGAATTAGTGACTTCGTTGCCTTGCTTGGAACTTTAAAAAAATGAAAACTTTTAAAAATTGTTCACTTCCTATATGGTGATGTGCTTTTATAGTGAAACAATTGTCGGATAAGTGACAAATTAATCGGCACTATAACATAGTGGCTGTGTAATCAATGTACAGTGTAACCCGGATATAAGAGACCCGGATATAAGAGAAACCCGGATATAAGATACATTTTTTCTGGTCCCAAATTAGAGCCTGTGTTAATGTATATAAATTGACCATACCCGGATATAAGAGAAACCCGGATATAAGAGACTTCTTCTCCGGTCCCGACAACTCTCTTATATCCGGGTTACACTCTATATGACCTTCGAAGTGGAGAAGTGAATTCATAGCCAACATTTTTTAGCTGAAATTTTTAATTATTATGTTGATTATCCCCGATTAAAGTTAAAAGTATACACACACGTGCACACACACGCACGTACACACACACACACGTACACACACGCACACACACACACACACAGCCTGTAAATCAAAGAGAAAAGCATTAGCAAGAAATGCTCTTCTCTATCTTGCATTTTTCTTCAGACATTTTAATAACACGTTTGAATAAATACGACTCTAGCATATAAAAATGAATTAAAACACAGTGATGATTTACATTTGACTTAAAAAATTGCAATTAATACCTTGTTTTTACCTTATATTTCTTAAATGCTTCCTGTGAAAATAATAGCAAAACGCACGCTACAATGACGGTGTGTGACGGGTACACACCTGGCCCAGGGTCGCTCCTCCTGGTTCCAAGCGTGCCGCTCCAACCCCTTGGTTAGATGATCACCAGCCTCGCCTTTCCCAACTCGCTTCCAATACCTGGTTACTGAAGCAACCGTACTGATCTCCGGTCTGTCTACCCACGTTGTGTTTAGATCTTAGACAGACGGGACCAGCAGGGATTGGGGCCGATACAAGTTGAGTCCGACGGGGGTGGCAAAACACAAGTAAAAGAAAAAAAAACTCACGAGACAAAAATTACCGATAAAAAGGGTGACAAACTTTTATATCTAATGTCCGTTACAAAAAGAAAAATTGTTCTTATTTCCCGACCCGCTCTGTGGACTATGGCACAAGCTTCTATCATACAACTTAAAGATTTCGAATTGCCTACTCTTCAGAATTATGTATGTCGGAGTGTGGTCTAGTTCGACACTGGAGCTAATTTCTGTCAATCATTCGCAGTTGATTCTTCTCTTCGACTTGAGTTGTATTTCTTCACTTCGATCTGGTTGGGTCGAATTCTGTTCTCGGCTGGGCTTGATTTCAACTTCTTCTTCTTCCGTCCAGTAACTCTTTGGCCTTGTCTTCGATTTGGCTGCAACTTCTCCGCGGCTTTCGAGTAATCTTCTTCTTCGTCGACTTAGATGGAACTTCTCTTGTCTTCGACTTGGGCTGGAAGGATTTCTTGTTTTCGACTTGGGTGGAAGGATTTCTTGCCGCAACTCAGCCGCAACTTTCTGTCGTCCGAGGTGGTCTCTTCTCGCTGCCGTCCGGGGCTGAACTGATTTTTGTCGATTGGGGTCCTGCTTTTTTATTGACGCCGCAGCAAACCGGGGTGGGTCTGTCGGCGTCAGGGCTCTCGATAATCCCAAAAGTCGCATTAGTTCTGATTTCCCATTATCGCTATTATTTTCACCCTACTTCCTCACAGTGCCTCTGGGGGAAGACGCATACCATCTCTCCCGGTCTCTCGTATGTCAGGTGACCGTTTTCGACCAATGGTTCCTGATCGAACATTCCTCCTCCTCTTTCCGCATGCCACGTGACCGTTTTCGACCAATGGTTCTTGATCGAGCATTCTCCTCCTCTTTCCGCATATCACGTGACCGCTTTCGGCTAATGAGACTGTGGTGGGACGCCTCCCGTCTCCAATCGGGCGTGGCTTACATCGTTCTTGTTCTAAAAAAAAACAAAATCTAATTTGGCCTTTTTCGCACGTACGAAAAATGATAATCTTGGCTTTTTCTCACCTGGGTTCTGTCAAAACAGCCTGCCGCTAATTAGATGTGACTTCAGGAAAGAATATTGGCGCTATCTGTGAGCCGAGACAATCGTTTTTTCACCTCTTTGTTTTGGTCAGACCTGATAGTCAAAAATTTAATTATCTGAATTGAAAATGTCTCCACTTCATCATCGTGGGGTTCCAATCCTTAACAAGTCAGAATCTGTATACAGTTCCACCGGTCACCCCCTCAACCCAAAAGACACCTTTCCTCCGATTAAAAATTTCGTTTCCATTGTTCTAAAAATTTCCCTTTCTCCAAATTGATAATGAGTCTTTCTACGCAAAAGTCGGTCATGTACTTCGACCGATATTTTTTTATTATCAATACACTCTTATCAAGCATGGTCCTTCCACTCTCTAAATGACTTTCCTTCTAAATAACAAATCCTATTGTCTTTCGAAATTCGGCCAACATGTTGGCCAAGATATCTTTCTGACACCTGTTTTCACTAATGACTGGGTCATGCATCATCCAACTCTCTTTCTTTTTTTTCTTTTTCTTCCTCTTTCTTTTCTTTTTCTTTTAGGATCGTCTAAGTACAACTTAGTGAATTATTTTCAACTCAATTATTCTTCGTCTAAAAAAAAAACTAACAACCTGTTTAATAAACCGAGTAAAAAAAAAAAAATTAAATCATATTTCTATGAATATTTCTAATAATGCAAGGTGCCACAGGTGTAAAGGCAAATAATCACCCACAAAATTTAAATACAGGTTATATAAATAAATAAAAATAAAGTTTAACCGATATTTTTTGTCTTTCTCCGAAATGAAAATATCGCTTAGAATAAATTAGAACATGTTTATAATTCATGAATAGTTTTACTGAATTCGTTGTGATAAAATTGTATTGGAAAAAAAATAAACTAAAAAGAGGTTTAATCACAGTTTATATTGATCTTTATATAAACTGTGATTTGAATGCATCGAGTTTGCTTTTTAAACTAAAAGCTACACGTAAATAATTTATTTTAAAGTTAAATTTATAAACCATGTTATAATTCTTGTAACATATATATATATATATATATATATATATATATATATATATATATATATATACGATTTTCTATGTTTATATTTTAAAGTATTTTAAAGAAAAATTAAACCCCAGTCTTAAATTGATTTATATTCACTTTATTTCTTTGCATGGAATAATCCAGCCTGGTTATTTCTTTTAGCTAACACACTAACAATCTCCGAAAAATTAATTATTTTGATTTTAATTACATTTCCTCGAATGGAATCAACATTTTAACGTGAAATATTTTGCGTATGGTTTTATGATATCTTGCCCCAACGATGAAGACTAAAAAAATTCACATATCCTAATATATATATATATATATATATATATATATATATATATATATATATATATATATATATATATATATGCATAGGGAGCGATGGTTTAATTGTCGCAATTTTTTTTTTTAATTTCGCGCATGCGCATTGTTTGTTTTCGATTTTTGTTGACTGCACAGTATATTAGTGTCAGTTGGTAACCTTCTGTGAGAAAAAGAGCATCGTGACGTAAATCAGTCTGCCAGAAATATGAAATCTGCATATTTTGCTGATGGGCATTCACAGCAGAAGTTCTCGTACGAAAATTTCATAGTTTTTGGATATCAAGCTGAGGCTAGTTCAGAGGATTCTGAAAGAGTTGGATAATTCTAATGGTGAGTACGAATGTACGGCAAGTCGAAAAACTTACTTTGATCGTTCTGATAAAAAAAGAACTACCGAATGTGTTCGTGAGGGCCTCCGACTCAACACGGAGGCCTACATCAAGTGCCTTGATAAAGTAGTGCTGCACTGAGTCAAGACGGTGGCTGCTGAAAGTTCCTGTGCCTGGTAACAGAACCTCTGCACAATGCCACCCAACCTGGAGAACCCATTCTTGTCTGTCAGACAATTTCTGCGACTACATCACCCATTACATCTAACCACCTAACAACAAAGACCCCTTTGATTATTATTCGAGGAGAAAGGCAGACCAGCAGACCCCTTGTAACATCAAAGATGAACTGAAGGCAAGAATTATGCCGACATTCATCAACTTAAACAAAGAGACCGTCCATAAGTGTTGCAAGAGATTTCGAAGTCGTGGTTGAAGCCAACGGGGATTTTACTGGATACATTTATTCCTTAGTATTTCAAGATATTTTTGTGCAAATTTGTAAATATATTTGTTATAATGAGATGTCAGTGTTATTTTCATTTATACATAATTTAGATGACAATTCATCCACCACAACATATAAGCAACATATCTTCATTCAGAAATGTTTCAGTGAACAATATACATCTATTGTGTCAACTTGCTTTCATACCGATCATTTCCAGTCTTCTAATCTGTTTCTTGATGTATTTAAATATCATTATGGCAATGCAATACAGATTTTATCGTAGTTCCAATAATATTTTTGTATTTGTAATTTACTCCTGAAGATGGAAGAAAGTACTTGAGTTAAAAAAAAAAAATATTACGTCGCCATCCACGATGGAATTCATTTCAACAAAAAAGTGATTAGGCAACTGGAAAGGAGCAGTATAAAAATAAAAAGACACAATATATCTATATTATTCAATGAAATATATATTTCATTTTTCGTTTCAACTTTTTGATGTGATGTCTAAGGATGCAGCGTCCTTGAAAAGGTCTCTGGTGAAATAAATTATTACAATGAAGCCTTGAAGTAATCTGTTTTCTTTAAATTATTAGCGCTGAATTTACATTGAGCTCTCAGGATTTCATCCTCATTGGGACTACCCATACGGATCACCAAATTTTTCGTAACTGATATATATATATATATATATATATATATATATATATATATATGTGTGTGTGTGTGTGTGTGTGTGTGTGTGTGTGTATGTGTGTGTGTGCGTGAAGAAAAGTGATACTTAAGACTTGTGGTAATTTGAATAGTACATCTATGATCATATATTTGCCACGTCTCGAAGGAAATTTCCAGAAACACGCGAAAACCATCCAACAGAGTTTTAAAAAATCTCATTTTCTGTAACTTTTCATTTTGGGGGAAACAGTTTTGGGCCTCTAATTTTCCCAACGCAAGGACGCAAGACCGACAGATACACACACCTTTATTTCTCTCTCTCTGATATATATATATATATATATATATATATATATATATATAAATCTTGTTTTCCCATGAAAACATTAATTTGTCATGAATAGTACGTAGCATTTCGTTTTATATAAAATATAGCATTAAATATAACAAAATGACGAACAATTGTTTGAGGTTGTAATAAATTACGTTTTGAAAAACTTACGCCGCACCGTTTTTTCCTTTATGCCAATTACTTACATCAATTTAATAGCCTTTTCTTACTGCTGTTTATGATCTACACACACATCTGCCCAGACACAGACACCTAAAAGGTATATATGCGGACACACGTACTCGCACACACGCATGATTTTACGAAACATTAGACAGCGTTTCATGGCAAGTTATTAACGATGAAATAGAATATTAGAGCTTACTTTTCATTCCTACCGTGCACATATATAATTTATGAATTCGTATATATGAGTTCATGCACAAAAATGGTTTTACTTAAACTTATAAGATGTTGAATAACTTCAAATAAAACAAACTTATGTACTAACGTTTATATATATATCGGGCTCCTCGTATCCAATTATACGGCTATATCTTTTAGAGCGGCTATTCATTAGCTACAACAAATTTTGTACCTGATAAATGGAAAAGACATGAAACACTGTATCGTACTGTGATCATAAGTATATTGGGAATTATATATATATATATATATATATATGTTAAGAAATGGACGAGGTCCGACAATTTATTTATTAAAGACATTTTTATTTATGTTTAACGTTGTTATTTTATAGATACAAGTATTTAAGCAAATGCTCTGTTTATGATAAACAGTATTAAATAACATTTACCGGCCTGAATGTCCGAGAAATTTTCATATATTCGTTCATAGACAGGATTCGAACCTGCATCCTATACGGAACCGTCATATACGCTGACGTGCCTTAACCACTTGAACCTTATGGTAGACAAGGTCGAATTTACTGTTATAAACTACAATCTTCCATGAATCTCGTACATTCATAACTGCTCTGGCGTATCGAATGTAAACAAATGACGTCATATGTTAAGAAATGGACGAGGTCCGACAATTTATTTATTAAAGACATTTTTATTTATGTTTAACGTTGTTATTTTATAGATACAAGTATTTAAGCAAATGCTCTGTTTATGATAAACAGTATTAAATAACATTTACCGGCCTGAATGTCCGAGAAATTTTCATAGAAAATATTCGTTCATAGACAGGATTCGAACCTGCATCCTATACGGAACCGTCATATACGCTGACGTGCCTTAACCACTCGGCCACCATGAACCTTATGGTAGACAAGGTCGAATTTACTGTTATAAACTACAATCTTCCATGAATCTCGTACATTCATAACTGCTCTGGCGTATCGAATGTAAACAAATGACGTCATATGTTAAGAAATGGACGAGGTCCGACAATTTTATTTAATAAAAGACATTTTTTTATGTTTAACGTTGTTATTTTATAGATACAAGTATTTAAGCAAATGAACTCTGTTTATGATAAACAGTATATAAATAACATTTTCGAATATCCGACGAATTTTTCATGAAAATTTTCGTTCATTCAGGCCGGTAAATGTTATTTAATACTGTTTAACCGTCATAAACAGAGCATTTGCTTAAATACGTGTATCTATAAAATAACAACGTTAAACATAAATAAAAATGTCTTTAATAAATATATATATATATATATACCGCGTGTAACGGCAAAACTTTCCAAATCGTGTAAAAGCAAAATTGTTCAATTGTGAGATTATCATCTGAGCCGTTGTATCTCAGAAATGATTAAAGATGTCTAACTGAAATTTTCCGAGGTTGTTATAAGACTATTGTACTCTACTTTTCAGCAATAAGAATGTATAATTAATCTCCAAGCTTAAAAGAAGGATCATGAAGCGATCAGTAACGAAAATGGCATGTTAATCATTAATGTATTTGAGCTAAGAAATGGAAGCCCATGAAGGATTGAAATAAAGTTCAAAAATATATATAATGTATTATTCCAGGATCTTATTCAAGATTAACTTCACCCTCCGAACGCCTTATGGATTGAGTTGGATTTTTTAATTGATCCCTTTAACTCTAAGGTGGAATAACGACCCCTCTTCTTATTCTGAGCTCCTGATACAGTTTTTCTCTCTACTATTCCCTCTTTTTAAAACTTATTCAACATTCCCCTGATCGTTCTTAAATGCACTTTGAAGATGGAAGCCAGTGTATCAATGCTGGTACCATTACTGAAGGCCGCTCACCATTGCATAGTTGAGAAAAGAGTAGGGCTGGCACAAAATGATTTAACCTGTTCTATTTCTAGTTGAACAAAACAAGGGTTTTTTTCAGTGATTCTTACGAAAAATGGTATTAAAATGGCGTAAAAACTTATCAGAAAACCTGAAAAAAAGAAATTCAGTGGTTTTTAGATATTAAACATTTTGTAGGATGGACAACTATGCAGTAACACGATTCTGACAATTTTGCTGTTAAACTCGGGAAAAACCCAACCATATATATATATATATATATATATATATATATATATATATATATATATTCATGCACGTTTCATTAAATAATATGCAAAAGTTTGTCTATTTATTTTATCTAAAAATTTTTCGTAACATCAGACGTTACGAAAAATTTTGCATAAAATAAATAGACAACACTTTTCTATATTAATTAATGAAGTGCACGAATGAAAAGATATATATGCTAAATAAATACATATATATATATATATATATATATATATATATCCGTGGAAGAATGAGCAGTTCTGAAAAGAGTCTACCCAAAAGTAGCCTACTGGCATAAAAGTGCACAATGCAATAAGAAATGACAGAGCTTCAATATTTTTTTCATAAAACTCCTTGAATTGATAAGCCCGTTCGAAGGGCGAAGTTATAGAAATTATTCGGAGGATTTGAGATAATCATAATTAAGTAATTCATCGAGTCTAACAGAATGCAGAAAGCACTGGACGGCCGTGAGAATCCACTACCAAGAATTGAAACTGGGACCGTAGCGATATGAAGCAAATATACCATCTGTACCATCGGGCCTCGGTAACGAAGAAATTACGAATCAGACTCGATATAGCACTGTTCGATCACATATTCCGTGATGAAACTCATCCAAGTTTCCCTTACACATAGGACTGTGCCCCAATGAACCACGACTATTATGCGCAAGCCGCTACAACTGGAGCATTATAAGCCGGTTCAAGCAAGGATATACAAGTGATAGAAAATTACTAAGACGATTTGTGATAATCATAATTAAGTAATTAATCGAGTCGAGAAGAAACCTCAACAGAATGCAGAAGGCACTGGGCGGCCATTTCGTCCTATATCTATCTATCTATCTATCGGACGGGCGTTTGTACATATATATATATATATATATATATATAAAGAAAGAACAGCAAGATATATAATCCGGTGTTCTTATAGATATTTTTATTTTTACAAAATAGTGCTCAATGTAAATTTACAGAGCATTAATATTATAAATTAATTGATTTAAAATATGTTTTTTCCGCTACACAGTTCTAACCAAGTTTCAAAATGGAAGCTAAAAGCCACGAATTTAATTTTGTGATTAAATTAAAGACATTTCATCCTCAAGCGAATTTTATATATTTTATACGGTTGTTTATATATATATATATATATATATATATATATATATATATATATATATATATATATATATATATATATGAATGAATGAATGAAGTGTTTGGAATGATAACCGGTTAGTTTTCGTTTGCATTTTTTAACGATTTACATATTTAAAAACATTATAATTTTTCTTCCTCCTTGCTCTTAGTTTCCCACTTACATTTTTCTTCATAAGTCCATTTTTAGTGTAATAATAAAATGTTGCTCCAAATATTTTCTCAGCATCTTTTCAGCTTCATTTGAAATTGTGCTGTCTGTTATTAGCAAAATAATTTTCCGATTAAACCTTCGGATTTTCTCATAGTTTCGTTATGTTTCCTCTTCGCTTTGTCGTTTGCTTATACAACTACGTTTTTAATCTAGCATGTCCTATTTTCATCGTTTATGAGTACCAAATACAGTCTTCCAGCTTACAGAGGATAATCGTTGGGTATGTCACAATCTCATAGTATTTTTCTAATCAATTTTCCCCATGCAAGGGGTTACTGAGAGTGAAATAAAATGAAAAAAAAAACATTATTGGAAGAAAGGACAATAAAAGAACAAATTTTAAGGAGACATAAGATGATTATTGTAGTAGCTTTTACCTTTTTATAGATAGCAGTTCACAAGAAAACATCAAGACTACAGAATTTTCGACAAACGGGAAATCCGAGAGAAGAAATTGTTATTATTTACACTATTTACATTCGGACTATTGTACCCATCTTTATTGTTGTTATCAAAATATTTCAGCAGTTACATGTTCCGGCCTTCATCGAGTGTATATCGATATGGGTAAATTACAAGGAATTTTGAACATAACCCTTTATTTAATCTATAGGGTTGGAATGTTTTCAGTCCACTGCCCATGTCTAGGATATCGTTTAGTTCTTATTTTTTGTACTCCTCAGTTATCGCTCGCTGGTTTCCGAGTAAAGCCTAACACGGAGTAGATTATGACAAAGAACTGCGTATACTACCTCCTTTGCAGTTGTGGAAAAATATAAAGGACAAACAAACCACTCCATAAAATTAATACTGGATGAACACCGAAAATCTGTAGTGAGGGATGGAATAGTGAAATTGGATATTGCTGATCATGACAGAAAAGGCACTAGAAAGATACGTTACGGCAGTGGGAAAGTGACTGAAGCCGAGTTGTCAGCTCAGGACCGAAAATATTGCACTTTCTTCATTACCAGTTGTTATTAGAATTTGTATCGGTGAATTATTATTATTATTATTGTTATAATTATTATTATTATTATTATCCTCATCGAGAGAAACAATCTTACAATCTTTATTTTCTGACTTTAAACATCCAGCAAAATGTTGATAAGCCATCGATACAAATCAGTTAATCAATCAAGATACAAAAGAGGATAGTTTATCAGAACAATTCCCATGAAAATATTTGTAGAAAAGGCACAGAGAAGCTAAGTAACCACATTTTGGCTGAAAATGTTCATTCTATGATACATTGATCTCTAATGGTAGCGGAATCATTCAGAAGGATTCTTCTTCCTAATGTTCTGTGCCACCTCAGAACGTAGAAGATCATAGCTCTCCACAATTTCCTGTCCTTTTGTAGCTCTTAATAAATTTTGTCTTTTCGTTATTTCTCCTATACTCTGTTCTGTCATCCATTTACTCAAGCTCATCATGTATTACTTACATTGTTTACATTATTCGGACTGTTATCCCCATCTTCACTGCCATATTCACAACGTTTCCCCTGTTGTACGCTCCGGCCTTCTTCAGGTGAATGAAATTTCGAACCGAACCCTTTATTTCGTCCACCGAGGTATATTGTTCTAGTTCCACGTGCCATGGCTCTTCCGGATTCTCAGTTATTTCCCTTTAACTCAGTTCTCCAAGTTTGGTGTTGAACTCACAACTCTTTGGGTTCAATTACTGGATCTAACCAAAGTCTTTATCTCCTGTGCCTTATGTCAGTGGATAAAACATTGTTTAGATCCAGTGACTAGATCCAAATTGTGAGTTCAATACCAAGTCAGTGCAGTGGTGAACCAAACTTGGAGAAATGAGTTAAAGGGAGATAACCAAGACACCCGAAAGAGACATGGAACTTGGAACTAAAACAATCTACTCCGTTCGAAATTCCATTCACCTGAAGTAGGCCAGAACGTACAACGGCCGAAACGTTGTGAATATGGCAATTAAGATGAGCATAACAGTCTGAATAATGTAAATAACATAAGTAATCATAATACCTCATCTCAGATATATAAACAGATACTCATCAAGTATGTTATGTGCTGTTTTCCTCTGCCCTTCTTGCCCTCAATATGTCTTGTGAGTATCAGATTTTCCAAGCCCTTCTTCCTCATTATATGTTCCAGAAATTTTATCAGTTCCTTCTTTCCTGATATTAAGCAGAAGTTTCCGTTTTGTCTCCATTTTCTCTAAAACCTGGTTGTTGCTCACATGTTCGGTCCATGGTAATCTTTCTGTAGAACCAGATTTCTGTTACTTCAAGTCTCTTTTAAATCTTTGTGGAGATTTTTTAGCACTTACTACAATATAGGAGGACAGATATCACGTAAACGTTTAATACTCTTTTCTTTGTTTCTAATGAAGTTTTTCTGTCTCTTAATACTCTGCTTAGCTTTCGGAAAACATCTTTAGCTATCCCAATGCGCCTTCGGATTTTAGTGTCGCACTTACCTTTTTCTATTAGAACATTTCCCAGATATTTAGTTTTTTTCAGTTGTTTGATTTTGGTAACTCAGAACGATAGTGCGCAGAGTCACACAGCTACTCTTATTCGAAATTCGTACAAAGAGCAACAAAAAAAAAAAAAAAATAGCGTAGACCATTTGGATATCTCTCGCCACCACCAACTAAATAACAGATCTTAATATAATCGAAAATTCATGGTGAATTTTGTAGAAGAAAGAAAACAAGTTGAGACTGATCCCAAAGGTGGTTTTTATATAAGACTTCTATTTGATCAGTTGTTTATATTATTCTCGTCCAGCCTGTATCTACACAATTACCTCTAGCCATTTCAACAATAAATCATGAGACTATACTGTCAATCTAGTCCGACGCTTAAATTTATAAAGTCTAAATACTAAGGAGGAAAAATCATTAGAAAAATTACCATGAAAATATTTATAGGAAAGACGGAGGAAGCTATGATACGGAGGCGGGAAAGTGACTGAAATTTATTTTAATTTAATTTTTTTGTTTAAGCGGTCAAACCAAAATCGCAAAATCAATCTTTATGAATGTATTTCGGATTGCAATGATATCAAATCCCATTTCTTATTTCAGGTGTTCTTTGCGTAGCCATATCTGTAATTATTCATCGGCGGTAGTTTTTTATCTACTTCCAAGTTTTGCTCGTCATTGTTCCTATGTTTGCGGTAAATACATGTGAAGTACAAAGAAGCAATAATGCTAGTAATGTTAATGGGTCATTAAGACGCTCAAGTAATTTAGTATATACTACCGGAGTTTTAACCAAGTTCAAAATCAAGACAGGATTTCAAAACATCTAAGCGCACCTCTATTTGGAATCTTGACGCAACATAATTTTCCCCGTCCTATTTTTCGCCGTCAAGATTTAGGCAGCAGTAAATTAATATCTATATAAATAAAGCTCAGTGTATTTGTGCCTGTCCATCCGTTTTTCGAACTCGGCGAATAATAAACAATCTAAGTCACTTCTTCTAACTACATGATTAAAAATTTAATAAATAACCCATTTAAAGTTAAATTTAAATAACAGAATGAAAATTTTAAAAAAAGAAGCAAACAATATAGTTTTTAAAGCTTTAACTTTATTTTCGATTTCGTCGCAATTGATATCGTCTAATTAAACTGTAATTAAAACTTAAGCGTGGCACGGTACGTTGCTCATATGTTTTTTGTTTGTTTTTTTGTTTTTTTAAGCATTTCACCCACTAGCGCGCAAGGGGTTACAGAGTGAGAGTAAAATTAAAGAGGAGTGTTTGAGCAAAGGATAAAAGAGAAGTACGGGGATCAGGATCAAGGCATGAGAAGATATCGATTGACATGACATTTGAATATTTATGGGGGAAACAAATAGGAGAAAGAGAGTTCCACTGTCGCGAAGTGCGAGAGAAGAAGTTGATGAAGTAGAAGAGACGCTTACATTTAGCTATTTCGACAGTGAAAGGGTGGGACTGAGATGCCAACCTAGTAGCACGCTTAAACTCATGCACGTGGTGTACCATTGAATGTAACTGTGAGAAAGTGACTGTAGACCAAATGCCAAATCAAGACATACCACATTGTATATCAGTCTCTGGATTTTGTCGAGGACCTCGAGATGAACAGCGGGGGCACCAGACCATATATGGCAACAGTATTCAATGCAAGGACGAATGGTAGATTTGTAGATTTGAAGGATGGACTCTGGCGCGAAAAACCTTCTGGCGCGACACAGAGAACCAACCTGCGGTAGATGAAGCTATTGATTCAATGTAGTTGTCGCACCTAATTCAAAATATTACATAGTTCGAGTTTCCTAAAGTTCTTTAAAAGTGACTTTATATGAGATCATAAAGAATGATGATTTTAAAAGAAAATGAAAATTGCGCACAAAATAAATGTAAGTAAACTACTGAGATCGGTTGCGTATACGAAGAAAGTTTATGACGAATTCAGGTGTTGAATAAAGATAAAATAATTTTATTATTTCTAAATTCTAAGTTTTACGTACATAGGACTTAAATGTAGCCATTTTAAAACCAGTATATTTTAGACCGAGAAAATAATTTTCTCGGTCATTTCTCTGCATTTGCAAATATTGCAGAATATGAAGGCTGTGATAATGTCCATTATCGGAACGTTTGCGAAACTCTTGTAAAGAAAGAAACTTAAATAACTGGGATAGGTTTAAAGGTTGCAAACCACTATATTTTCATATATACAAAAATATTAAGAAAAAGCGTCGCTTGATCTATGGGGATACTCGACAAAAGCCTCTGGTATAGACATACGAAAACAAGGGGCACCTCGAGACGGTGTAATGGTCCGCAAGCTTGTCTCGCTAGAATAATTACGACTGAGTAGTGAGTTCGATCCTCACTGGGTTGCCCCTACTTTCGGCATTGTGCCACATTAAGCTACGCTTGGAAAATCACTAGACATAGAAAAACAATAAATTACAATAAAATATAAAGGACATACTTATCAGGTCGCTGACCCTAATAGCTGTACAGTCAATTAGATATATTAGGGGTACAATAATATAATATAATCACTTATAAATAGATTACAATCATCACAGCAAAATGTGCGTGATATTGTAGACTCGTCCAGCTTTCCTTACCTTCTAACCCTAACAAAAGCAGTGTCCACATCTTAAGCCTACGTACCTAGAAAACTTCAACCAATCAAAACGGCAAGAAACGAAGCAAACAACCCCATTGGTCAATCACTTGAAGTTCACGTGCAAAACTGAAATTGCGCCAAATTCAAGTGAGCCACCCGGTGATTATATAAAGAGAAAACGTGTGAACCTTCAGAGGAGAGCAGCAGTAATTACCAAGTTTCAAGATGTAACATTTCACCGACTCCTGTCTTAGTCATGGCTGACCAGACGTTAAAGACAATTACCAACTTCATGCAGTCAGACCTCCACACCTAGAGAGATCCCCATCAACTCCACGCCAGTATAAACTCTGACTTTGCCGCGTTAAAATATTCTCTGACTCACGATCCACAAACACACTCTATCTCTCTAGAACATTTTCTCGAACTTCACTTATTATACTTTCCAAAGTGATATTTCTCACTACATAACACGTATCAGTAACAAACATTCCATTTCTCTCGAGCAGATAAAGGTACGCAACTTTGAACAACCTTGATTACTTGTATAATTTGTATATAAATTGATGTTAGTGTTATGCATTCAACTTTTGCCTTGTTTTCAACTTTATTTGCATGATTTGTTCCAAGTATTTGTTCTAAATAATTGTTGTGGACGAATGTTTTAGAACACAGCCTCGAAAATCCTTCTCATCAATTTAAACACAATCACCAACAGCAACCTAAATGGTGACCGACCGACGTGATCCGAACACATCAGCAACAATATAGTGATAGGTTTTGATAAAAGCAGCACATAAAATTGCAGGTGGAGCCCGCTTAATAATACCTCCAGATCGATCTGGTAATCCAGTTCACTAAGACGGTATCTGATTGGAGGGAGTAGCCCATGTTTCTAGATATAAGTTCCAAGTCGCCTTATCTGCCTCATTCTTAAAACATCCAAAAATCACCTCACTCCGTAAACGGCATTGATGTTTCTTCACTATGAACTAAGCTGCACAGCCCGTCAGCTCCGAGCGTACACGTCCAACTGGTTAATGCCAGGCTAATGAATCTGTGGTACTGAACAGGGTATTTAAGGTAGCCCAACATAATCCGGTCATTATTAGCTCCTATCATTTAAGATCAGAACCATCCTCGGTATGAAGATAAATTACATCCACGTCCTGAGTAAGATGATTACATCCAACAGCAAGGCCTCTGAGCAGGAGGTTTTGAAGTGCGTGGAATCACTTCTGGTGTTCCCAGATTCAACTGATCCGCGGTAGTAGCACCTGTTAGGGTCCCAGTTATGGGTGAATAGTTAACCCCCAATCTTGGGGCAAAACACTATGATAGTATAAGTATACCAGCAATACATTTTTGGAAAAGTTATTACCAGCAATAAATTTTTGAAAAAAAAAAATACCAGCAATACATTTGTAGAAAAAAATATTACCAGCAATAAAATCTTTTCAGCATTAAATCTCAGAAACCATGAGAGCCTATACTATCAAAGACTTATATTAATAAGAGAAAAATGAGAGCAGAAACAAAACAAAAAATAAAAATAAAATAAAAATAAGACTGTACATGTTAAGTATCACTTTACGTCATAATTTTTTGCAAATAGATTACATATATTAATTAATTTGGCTTAACCTTGGTAGCAGGTAATATGAGGAAAGTTCATATTAAACAGAAATCAATTAATAATACAAAATTATTTCTACAAATATTTTTATGGTTATTATTCTGATGAGCTGTTCTCCTCGTGTCTTAATGCCTCGACTGAATGAATTTAAGAATGCAATTAGATTGACAACTAAATCTCACAATTTTAGTATTGAACTAGAATCAATCGTCACGTTAAATTTTAATAGTTTCTTTTCTCGCACGTTTTACCTGTAGATCTCCATTTCAACGACTTGCTTCCCTGTCATCTAGAATTTTTAAAAATTTAAATGCAACGCCGAACGGCATCTTCTGTCTTCTTTTATTCCTCCTTCTCCTCATAAAAGTCTGTTTGACTCCCAGTGACCCCCCACCTGCATCCTAGTGGTATTATCACCTCGTTTGTGGTGAAATGAGAAAATATGTTTTTCTCGAGAGCAGAAATATAACCCGACGAATCTAATATAATGAAGCAGAAAGACTTTGTAGTAATATTTTATAGCATATTTGGTTGTGACTTAAATCATGTAAATCTAACGTAGACATAAAAGAATAGAGACATATATAGACATTCTATCTATACACGTGTACGAAACGCACACATAGGCATATATATATATATATGAGTGCTTTCTAATAAGTACCATATATAATAAATAAATAATTATATATATATATATATATATATATATATATATATATATATATATATATATATATATATATATATCCACACACACATACATATATATATATGTGTGTGTGTGTGTGTGTATTAAATATTACAGAAAATTTTGTAAACCAAACTTAAAAATTAAGCATATCAATTCAATATTACAATTTTGATCGTAACCTGCACATTTGAGTGAATTTGGAATATTGTATCCAGAGACATTTCCTGTAAAACACTCACGTTACGTCTCTCTCCATATATATATTCATCCACAGTGTGGCTAGACGGTCGGTTGCCTCTATCTAGGATCGAAACCCGGCTGAAATCGTAGAATCTGGCCCTAAGCCGTTGGCGCACGGCAGGGATGAAGGTGAATATAAGCGTATTTATTTTTTTAGATATTATTATAATATTTCAATATGTGATCTCCATCTTCTGGCTTTCTCCTTCTATATTTTGGATAATATGCATTCTCTTGTTCAAATTTAAATTTAATTTGATTCAAAAGGAAAAAAATATATATTGAGTGAGGGCGGGTGCCCGCCGCGCAAACCGCTTTGTTTTAAATTAAATATACTTATCCAAGTACCCTTGATAATGTAGTTTCCGATTATGTGGTTATGAGGGTCGATGTACAAAACACTAGGAGGAGTTTGATGAATTGATGAACAGATTTCAACATTGATGCAACAGTTAAACTGTCGCAACAAATATGTATTGTAAGGGCCTACCTACTGATTGGCTATTTCTTGCTCAACTTAACGTCTATATTGTCTCATTTTGATCTGGCAGATATGACCTCCATCTTCTGGCTTTCTCCTTCTATATTTTGAATAGGAATCGTGCACTTGTTCAAATTTAAATCAAAGGGATAAATTTTCAGGGGGGGGGGCTTTTGTGTCACCCCAAGAACCCCCTTTGATCAGAATGAAATATAGTTAACCAAGTAACCTAGTAGTCATTTCCTTGTCAAATGTAAAATTAATTTATATCAAAGGGAAGAAATATTTCAGGAGGGGCTCATCTCGGGGACCCCCTTCAATCTAAATGACACATACTTATCCAAGTAGCCTGGTACTTTCATAATATATATGTTTATGGGGTCTATCTTCAAAACCTTAGGAGTAGTTCGATAACAAATAGTCAAAGAGAGGCTACAACTTTATATACTCTGTCTGATATTGAGCACTTTAACCAATAAATATAGCATAACCTAAAAATAGATTTCATCATATATATATATATATATATATATATATATATATATGTGTGTGTGTGTGTGTGTGTGTGTGTGTGTGTGTGCGTGCGCTCGCGTGTGTGTCTGCATGTGTATCTGTGTTTGTGTATGTATTCAGTAAATGCAGACAAAAAGACCGTAAACATAGAAAGATGCTTTGAAATCCTCGATGTCATTTTAATCGACAGACCACAGCGTAAAATTAAGACTAAGTGAAGTCCTGAAAAGTACAAGAACCATCCCAGGGAGGTGAAGCTGTTCAGGTATATGCTGATGATAGCTGTACCCGTTATTGTTAGAAGATTTTGAATAGTACCAAATTGCTTGAAATAGGAATGGATACCCAAGAAAGTCATCTAGACGACAGCTTTACTAAATCTAATGAGAATACTGAAAAATAAAATGCTGACGTATTGTATATTTTTGAAATGCCTCACTTGACTCGCAACAGAAATCACGAGCTAATACTAGTGTGTGCGAAACTCTAAAAGTACAATAATAATAACAAAAACAACAATAATAATCTGTTTAATGCATTTAATGGCCGACCTGATTATATGTCAATGTCTGGAGCCAAAAAAAGAAAAAAAAAAGAAGTCTATTTTCGTGGAATGTGTTTAATTTTAGTTGAGACATAACAATATGAACACTAGAGATAAAATTGTCGGACAGTCGTAGCAAAGAGGTATTTTGAAAAGTTATTATTCCGAACCAAAGCTCTAGACGAAAAATAGAAGCGTATTCAGTAGCATTATTTACAAATGTGTTTATCATCCGAATCGCAAATATCGTTTTTCTCCGACAATCAAGATTAAAATTTGATTACAACGAAAAAAAAAATAAGTCTATTTCTTTAAAGATTATTTTCCAAGAAAATTATAAATGTTCTTTGCTTAGGGCTTATCCAAGTCAGACTATATTAGGTTTCTTTTAATTTAATGCGACGTATGGTTGTAATTACTCAATGATTATATCTGTGTATATACCAGACAATATTTGTTGGTCTGTATCTCCGTCTAATTTTCTGCAACTACCGTGAAAATACAGTAAAATCCTTGTAAAGTGAAGCTTTTAAAATGGCGTAGATTTTGAGATGGGTTTTAAAGGAGAGTCTTTTAAAACTATGATCGCTTAAAAATGAGGCTATCAAACACACGAGTTTTCTTTTAAAACATTGTATATGTGTAATTTAAAAATTATATAAAACATATGTAACATTGAATTTAAAATCACAGCTGCAAATTCGATCTCACCATAGTTACTGTGTTAAATTGTAACTTATACTTTAAGGCTTAAACCGAGTGAAAATAATTTTATGTCTGCATTTTCCTCATTACGGAAAATTATCTTCCCCTCACTTTATTCCTCGTAGAGTTTAGAGCCACATCGTCATCAGACTAGATACTGTGGATCGCTGGTTTTTGTATGATCACCGAAGCTAAGTAACATCGAGTCTGGACAGTATCTAGATGGGTGACCACTTGGGAATACCAAGTAATGTAAGCTTGGATGTGCAGGTGGTGTAATCGAAGTGTTAATCGGAGAGCCGAGTTCTAATTCCAGTTGGGTTCTTTATATTCATTTACGCGCAAATACGGAAACGGTATAAATCCACCTCCTCTCCACTCCTAGCCATAGATTAAGTGCGGTGGCACTGCTATTTACGTAGAGCTCCTTGATCAGATCCTAATAAAAATGAGCAATATTAATGTTCCCTAGTATCGTCGAATGACATGTCTAAACATCAGTTTTCTTGACTTGTAAAAATATCCCAGCAACCTGCATCCTCTGAGCTTGTTTTTATATTTTAGCGTATACCTGACGTTCCTTCGTTAATCTAGACATACCCATAAGTATATTTTTAATTTTGACCTTATGCTCGCCCTTAAACTTAAGAAAATAGGTAAATATTTGGTTTTAAATTTCCATAATAAATCATTATTTTCACTACTTATCTACCATCACCTGAACGAGTACCATTTTAGTACTGAAACATGAAAGTTTTCGTGTAGTGATTTAAAATGTTTTATTGTAATTTATTATAATGAAAATATTGTAATATTTTGCTCTACCTTGTACTGAACCCTTTTTCAAAACATAAATGCTACAAAGTGTAGACTAATAGTCCATATGTCCTTTCTCTCAATTGTGTATATATATATATATATATATATATATATATATATATATATATATATATATATATCATAATTAAGTAATTCATCGAGTCTAGAAGAAACCTCAACAGAATGCAGAGAGCACTGGACGGCCGTTTCGTCCTATATTTGGACTCATCAGCAGTGCGCATCGACTACCGAGAATTGAAATCTTCTTAATAATTTCTATCACACACACACACACACACACACACACGTGTGCGTTCTAATTCCAGTTGGGTTCTTTATATTCATTTACGCACAAATACCCTCGGAAAAGGTATGAATCGGCCTCTTCTCCCTTCCTAGCCATAGATTAATTGATAAGACTTGTCTCACTAAATCTTTGTTATCTCCCGCCAAAATTCTTACAATCTAAAAATATTTTCCGTTTTTAAATAACCTGCAAAGGGTTGATAAGCCGTAAAAAAACGAATTAATCATATTTACTTTAGTGGCTGTATCTGAATTATTTTGTACATGCTTTCTATCCTTTTGCGACATGATTATCAGTTGTACTCATTGTTAAATATATTCTTTGAGTTCTATTAACGTTACCGCAAAGTTTCGGTCGTAACAATTTGTGTTACCTTTTAGCTCATTGCTAGACAAAAGTGTAAATGTTTCTGGTAAAAATAAATATTTGTTATCTTTTGAGAAATGGTAGGTTGTAGTTCCAGATGTAGTTGTGCATATCTTGATCAGTATAAAACTTCGTCAACATTCAAAAGCGTCTGCCTAGAAACTAAATGATGCAAGTTTTCCATCTAAATCACACTAGAAAACGGCACCAAAACAAACGCCAGTGTCAAGCTGCGGTCAGTTGATATAAACAATTAAAATCGGGCATGAACTTTTGCAATGAGCTGATATTTACTTTAGAATATTAAATAAGTTAAGTTAATCCAAACTTAAAAATAAACATTTATTTAAAAGACCAAATTGTAATTTTACTCTCTACATCTCCGCCCTTAGTCGCGGACTCCAGTCGCGTGATTGCCAATTTGCCAGTTTCTTATTTTTTTTTTTTTTTTTTTTTTTTTTTTTTAGATATTGCTTTGGTGGAGAACCAGAATCCCTTACGCCCGAGAAAAACGTGCCATGAAAATAATAACTCCCGAAATAGAAAGAAAAATTATTATTTTTAATATAGATATATTAAATGTTCCTATACTGCATAGAAGCATAAAGACAATAATATATTTAGGCAGAAATGAAATTTGATGTTTCTTTATTTCCTCAGATTTTGGCAAGTGGTTGAGACCAAAATCTTTTCAGTATTTCTCGTATATATATATATATATATATATATATATATATATATTTTTTTTTTTTTTTTTCTATATTTGTGTCTTTGAGCGCTATTGGCATTATGTAAGCATATGCTTCCTCCTACATGCTAGGGTTATCTCCGATTGAACCGGTTCTCTCCACTAGGGTTTTCTGGCGAGGAAGGTGATTAGACATCCGCAGTATTAAAAACAAAATCTGTCAAAAGGTGGAAGGGGATTTTCGGGGCATCAACAAGGATCTGGCACACTGATTATAGTGTAGACAAAACGGGGTAATTGTAGAGACATAAGGTAAGCCCATTGGAAATATTGAACCTCTTGACCTTCGATAAGGTATTCAACTAAGAAAACAACTACTGGTGTAACACCTGCTGATTCGCAGTATACAGTGTTGTTGACTGGTTCTTCTTATGGGGTACAGCTGGAGATTTGGATTGATCCAGTGCAATGTTTTTCTATACTTAAGAATTTAATACACAAATTGCTTGATATCGTAATTCATAATTTGGTCTGGTAATGATTTCGCTCGGCAAATAAAAGGTGGCAATAAAGTCACTATACAATTAATTTTAATAAAAAAAGCAACGCATTGAAGCAGGTGGCCTGCAGTTCGAACAGTATCCGCAATTAATTTACCATTTTTTTTATCGTAGCATTTTATTGTTATTAACCAGAATTAACCAGAACCTTTTTAATAATAAATTTCTGAACTGCTTATTAATTGTTTTGTTTTAATTGTTATTGTAAGTAACTGTATAGTGAATTTATTACCACCTTGTATGTATTCCATATTAATAGAAACGTTATATTTGATGGATACACGTGTTTGCGAAGTTATCTTTTTATTTTATTTTCGATCATCCTAAATGGCAGTGAAAATCTCTTCAGATATGGAGATGAGATTGAAAGCAAAAGAAATTCGTTTCTTCAGAGGATGCTGAAGATTCCATAGACTGATCATGTGAGAACCGACGGAGTTTTAGAGAAAATGGAAACAAGAATGAAACTTATACTTAACATTAGAAAGAAAGTGTTGAAAATGAGGATAGAGGTCTTAGGAAATTTGATACTCACTGAACATAGTGAAGGTAGTGGGGTGCAGAGAAAATCAGCTTATGACCTATGTAACGGGCTTGTGTAGATGGTTGGCAGAACAGGGATTCGGAGAGATAGCAAAAAAAGTAGTAAGAGCTGAAAAGGGAAGAAAATGGTGAGTAGCCATGATTGCCTACGCGCTGAACAAACACGATACATAGAAGAATCCAACATCTACTAGCCTGGTTATTAAAAATGTATCGCTTATATAGTAATCATCCATTTAACTCGCAAGACAAAGATATCGCCTTGTTTTGTCAAAATTCAGAACTTTGATGATGAGGAAAGGATGATTTAAGGAAACTTGTATATATGTATACATAGATAGATAGATAGATAGATATGTATGTATGTGTGTGTAGATAGATTTAAATCTAAACGTAAACATTGAAGTCAACATCCAGAGTCGACAGTCTGTTTCAGGCTAAACGAATTATTCAGGCCATTGTTGAATACGCTCTATCTCTGATATTCTGCACATTAACCCTTAAATATACGATACCTTTAAAATAACATATACATTTATATATGGGTAAAACAAATTAAATCGCGAAGGTTCTCTTTCTCTCTCTATACATATACAAACATACACACACACACACACATATATATATATATATATATATATATATATATATATATATATATATATATATATATATACTACTGACTAGTTGTCTGTCCACTTAACTCTTTCATCAAATAAGTATATTCATAGACGTGACCATAGATACAGATAGGTATATATGTATTTGCATCTATTTAAAGAATGTCTGCGTAAACTGCATACGTGATCACGCGCCAATGGGTGTATGTATTAAAACTGGGTTCCTGAAATTCCAGAAATGAGAGTTTGGTAAAAATAAAAAATAAAACTATGCAATACCCCACATAAAATTACGCTCTGGGCTTGGTAGGTCATTGGTTCTTTAAATGTAGAAATATGTGGAAAGATAGAATAAGTGTGTCTATATGTTTCCAAAGATAAAAAAAAGGGGGGAAAGAGTGTGAGAGAGTAAGTTCTGTATAAGGTACGAAAATGAGAGGTTTTTGTCAGTGTTTTCTAAGGTCTTGAAAGGTTGTCTGTCTAAAATCTGCCGCTCACCAATTCTCAAAATGTGAGTCGAGATACCGTAATGTGTTGCGCAGACCCGTCAGGATTCAAAGAATGTTGACTCTGACTCGATTAATCAAGCAAAGAAAATGGGTTAGAGAGTCGACGATCCCTCCCCCTTTTCTCTTTTCCTTTTTTTTTTTTGTGTCTGTCTGTCTGATAGTGTCATGAATACGCGGTAGTATGCCGTTAGCAATTCCTAGTGGTGGATTTAATATGTTTCTGTCTATCAGTGTCCTTTCACTCGTTAACTAATTTCTTTCCCTCTTTTCGCCTGTCCGTATTAAAGTTTATCCTGTCGTTGTATTTTGTTGTCTCCACTGACTTTTTTTTTCTTACATTGATAAAAGATTAACAAGGAGATAAATGAAAGAAAACACATACGAAAAAGAAAACAAAAAAGAAAGAAAGAAAAATATATAAAGAGAAATCAAAAAGAAAGTAAATGCAAAAATGAAAGAAAAATAAAAAAAAAGATTGAAAGAAAAAAGAAAATAAAACAAAATAAAATAAAAAATAAAATATAATAAAATGGAACAAATATAACAGAAAAAATAGCGAACAAAATATATAATTAATATATTAATGACAAAAAAATATGGCAAAGTAATAAAAAGACAAGAGAAATCACTAGAGAGTAAAGGCTGATAGAAAGAAAGAAAGAAAAAAAGAAAGAAAATGAACAAGGAAAGAAGTAAAGAAAAAAAAGAAAAAGAAAGTAATACATAAAGAACGAAAGAAAAAGGAAAAGATAAAAGAAAAGGAAAAAGAAAACAAAAAGAAAAAAAAGAAAGAAAAAGAAAGAAGAAAGGAAAATAAATAAATATAGCAGTTAAGGAAAATAAAACATAGAAAGAATATAACAAATATTAAAAGAACATGAAAGTGTATGTGGAAATTAAAAAAAAAATAAGAAGATTGCAATAGAGTAGTATATATGAACAAATAACGAACGAAAATAACACAATGCCCGAAATTTATAAAAAAAAACAACACGAGATAACTGAATAAAAAACTGATAAACTCTTGAAAAATGAAAATATTATTCGAAAATTTACATTTAAGAGTAAAAATACATTAATAAAATTTATAATAAAAGAGCCCATTAACGTAGTAACAGATGAACGTGTGTTTACGAGAAGAGGCAAAAGGCCACAGAAAAATAAGTAAGGAAATAATTAAAACTAGAAGAGCGGAAAAAGGTACAGAAGAAGAAAATAAACATTTTAAATATAATTCTTCTGTAATATATATATATATATATATATATATATATATATATATATATTTTTAAGCATTTCACCCCAAGCAAGGCGGGGAGCCACTAGGACGCAAGGGGTTACAGAAAATAGGAAGATCAGATAGGAGTGATAGAAGAAAGGATGAGGGTAGTAGATAGATTAAGGCAAAAGGAGATATCGATTGACATTACACTTGAATAGCTGGAGATTATAAATCTCAGGGAAACAGGAGAAGGGAAGAGAGTTCCACAGGCGAGAGGTGCGAGACATGAAGCTATTAGAGTAGAAGAGACGGCTACATTTATGAGTTTCGACAGTGAAGGGGTGAGAGCGGGATGCCAGCCTCGTAGGGCGCTTGAACTCATGAAGTTTGGGAACCAGCGAATGCAGTTCCTCGGAGGAATTTCCATGAAAGTATTTGTAGAACAGACAGAGGGAGGCGACGGTGCGTCTGTGAGAAAGTGACTGTAGACGAGACGCCAGGGCAGGGCCAACCATATTGCATATCCGCTTCTGGAGCCTATCAACCCCGAGGCAAACAGAAGGGGCGCCAGACCATATATGGCAGCAATACTCCATGCAAGGGCGAATTGTGGATTTGTATATCTGGAGGATCGACTCAGGGGAGAAAAACTTCCTAGCACGGCTCAGGGAGCTAACTTTCCTCGCAGTGGACGAGGCAATTGACTCGATGTATTTATTCCATCTCAGGTCAGCAGTCAACGTGAGACCGAGAAGCCGCAGAGAGTTGCTCTCGAGAAGTTGAGCGTCAGACATTCTAATGGAGGGAAGGGAAGGCTCTCTGTGGTGATTAATAGAGAGCAGTTTTGTCTTCGAAGCGTTGAAGTTGACCAGCCAAATCATGCCCCAGTTCACAATCGATTGGAGGTCCTTTTCGAGTTTTGTCAGCGAGACTGGATTTGTTTTTGAGGCAGGAATAAATTGTGGTGTCATCCGCGTAGATGCCGAAATCATAATGAGCCTACCTAGGTTTCACCACATGGGATCATCAGGGTGACTTTGACTTTTTCTTTCACCCTCTTCGAAGGTTTCTGTTTCTTTCTTTTTTTTTTCAAAACTTTTTTTCCTCGGATGCCAAGTTTTTGAAAAATTGTGCTATCCAGGTTTATTCACCCACTGAGTTTAAATAGATATACATCATTATATATATATATATATATATATATATATATATATATATATATATATATATATATATATATATATATCTTTAAACATTTAAATGGATAATATATTTATCGGTAAATTATTTTTATTCATTAATAATATTATTTTTAAAAATATTCTTTCTTAATATAAACTATCTAAATGCGTCTTATTGTTAATCATTTTATATATCTTTTTCGCAAAAATATTTTGGTATTTTTAGTATGAACAATTTTTTATATAATTAATAAATAAACACTTCGTTTTATAAAACTCCTTTTTTTCGGTCTTCATCTAGTTTTACTTTAGCTTCCTTATAACCCCAATTTGGAGTCATAAGGTTAATATCTGGGCTGAATTTGTAAGCTTCTTTCCTTCTAAGACAAACAACTTCACTTCTCCCCTTATTACTATTCAAGCAGTCTGTCCTCTAGATGTTTCGATATGGGTAGGCTCTGTATCAATTTTTTAACTGCTGTCTTTGTTAAATGTTTAATTTTAAATCTCAAGTTATGACACAGAATACAGTCCACCATTTGAGTTGAATAAGACTGACGCAATCGTTGTCAACTGAAACAGTCTTTCCCCATGAGGTAATTTTGGAATTCTCTGTTGTGTAAACAATATTTTTATGAAAAAAGAAACATAATTCAACAGTAACTTTTTTGAATGATTATTCCGGAGCGTATCTTGCCTTCCTTCGGGGTAGCCTATTAAGGCATATTGAGGATTAGCTTCTTAAGTTTACATTCAGCGTTGTTTATTTATTACCTTTCGTGTAAAAGAATAAAAGAAAAAGTAAGACATTAATAACGATCGGGGACAACAAAAGAACAAGAAGTAAATCCCTTTAAAATGACCATCGAGTTACACAATGAGGCAAATTTAGAAACTACTTCTCTGAACAATTTCTTATACGAAACAGATAGAATACGATTCGTCCCGAGCATTTTCACCAAATGTTTCTGTATGATGCTGCATAGCACCACAGAAGACATTCATGCTGAAGGCACTTTCTGCATCCGTTTCCAAACTGATTCGTTTAATACAGATCCAAACTTAATAACTGGAGCAATCCATTCATAAATTACTGTTCTATCGATGATAATGCCTTTGAATCTTAAACCTGGTGAGCGTATAAGGTCTTACTTTCCAGAGACTGCTATTCGGACTCGAAGTTACACTGAAAAAGACCGAAGTTTTTCATCCGATAAAAGAACACAGTTCAAATATTGCCATCAGTGACATGAATAAGGCTGTTGAATAGATGTAAAAGGGGAAAATACACATTATGACTATATTTTCTCATTGGTACTTCTTTTCCTTCTTCGGCTTCCTGCAAAGTCAACGTTTCTTATATTGATACCATATCAGTTTGTACCTGGTTTTTATTCCTTGTTTTGCTTCCTGTAAATTCAAATAATTACGACTTTGTTATATGATGTAATTTTAGTTTATTAAACTTTTTAGAAGTTATAATATCTAGAAAATTAAAATCATTGCTTCATAAAAACTTGAAGGCACCAAGGCTGCATCTTATACGAACCCAAAATATTATCCGGTCCTGGTTACATTGAATTATTGAATCTATCAGAGGCAATATTTTGACTTTTTATATAGCAGACCCGGACCCTTGATTTGAACCAGTATAAATTAAAGACTACGTAAATAAAAAAAAACGTCTATCCCCGGACACACGAACTAGAATAGCCAGTCCAAAATGTTTTCGATGCTTTCATCCGAGTGTGAACAAGAATATATAGTCATAATGTGCATTTTCTCTTCTTACGGCTATTCAAAAAAACTCATTCAATTAACACTTTAAAAAGCTAAGCAATTTGAGTGGCTCTTGGCATTTTATTAAGTGAACTGGTGTTCTAACATTCTCATAGTTACGAACACACGATACAAGTTTTAAAACGCCTGCATATCATTGCCAAGCATTAGAATTTGCCAAAGGAAATTGCAATTTCAAAACGCCTATATGTTTCATGACTTGAATAAATCACATCATGTTATAGGTATTCTAGTCTTCATCGATATCTAAAAACTTTAATATTAGAAATTTGTCAGATTTAATTTTACTTGACATGGAGCTGATTTGGGCTTGTGAGATTTTGCGCAAGGTTGGGGCCTCTTCAAAACTTCCAAATACTGTAAAATCAAAAGTCAAAAATAGTGGATTACTAAAATCAGCATTGATTCTGTGGAGAATGCTAGAGTACTGAGCATTTCATTACTGCAATTTGATTTCCACACGAACCGAAATCCTACTAAGTAGAAGAATAACTTCAGAAAAGGATAATATACTTTCGGGTTGTCATATTAAAATGAAAGATCCTATTCTGCCCAGAATACTAAAACTAATCCTTGTAGTTTGATTTGTGTGAAGTACAATTTTGACTGACCAGCACAAGAGTTCATATAGCACATATATAAATCAGATTTAATGTTGGTCAAAGATACTTCCTTAATCTGGCAGGATTTATATTATAAAAAAAAGTATTTATATGATTGCGAAGGTATATTTGGGTAAAAACATTGAACAAATTCTGAACGCTTTTATTTACCATTAGAAATTAAAAAAAAATAGAAATTCTTCCAGTTTTTTTTTCCCAAAGTATAGCATACGACTGTTAAGGTACGAATTTTTGGCACTCTTTCGGCGAGAATTATCCAGGTGTAGTAACTATTTTGACTTTCTTATATACAGAAAAAATGATCCAGTGAGGATAATTCCGAAACCCATGATGATCCAGCAAGTTGTTAGCGGTTGAAGGCCAAACTGCGGTCCAAAGTGGACACCAAGTATTAGTAAGATGCTGAGAAAAAGATGAACTAAAAAAATCCAATATGAATTTTTCTTTTTTTGAAGCTTTTCCTTTGAGGCTATTTCTTCTATAGTAGCTTTCGCAGTAGATTTTTTCCCTCCGTCATTCGGTTGATTCTCTGCTATTTCCATGAATATTTCATCATTTTGGCTCAGATTCTCTGAGAATGGACTGGGATTTGTTTCTTGCAGTTCGTCCGTTATACTTTTGCTTTTTACTTCTATGACTGAGCAATAGTTTGTGTTAAATAATTTTTCATCTTCAGTATTATCTAAAACGGAAGGTCTTTCTACCATTGGAATATGTTGGTAAGGCATTTTTTTTTATTTTGGCTATATTTCTCCAGGGTACCAAAATTAGAAATTGTTTGTTTTTCAAAGTGAATAAAACTAAAACTTCGTTGATTAACGTTTAATTATTTCAGAGTTGTAGTTAAATCTTATTACAAAACAATTGATTCATTGACTGGAAACATTTCTGCTGTATTTCCTTGATTTGATTGTTCTTTCATTGATTTCCTGGTTCTTCATTCGTTAGCTCAGTTATTTGGATACATTTAGAAAATATTTCCTATTAATCGATTTGTTTTATGTCATTATTACGCTTTTAACAAATGACGTCATGCAGCAATATTCGCGAAAAATTAAGAATTTATGAAATAAAAAAAAGTTAACATCATAAATGGCGAGTCAGCAGTGATATGCTCTGGTTCCATTGCGAGTTTTACGCATCATTCGTTCCGCCTGACCTGATTCTGAAGATTACAGAACCTCACCTTCATCATGAAACTACGAAAAGACAGACAGATAAAAAGAATGCAACAGATAATTTGAACAGTGATTTACTCCACTCGAACTTATTACGATGCTCGCTGAAACTCAATTTTACCGCCAAAAGTTCCTGTATTTATATTAAAATTGATGTTTGGGAGATAAAAAAATATGAGGGAAAATATCGGAGAAATATATATACATACATACATATATATATATATATATATATATATATATATATATATATATATATATATATATATATATAAAATAAAAAAAAAGAACAGTAAGATATAAAATCCGGTGTTCTTATAGATATTTTATTTTTACAAAATAGTGCTCAATGTAAATTTACAGAGCATTAATATTATAAATTAATTGATTTAAAATATGGTTATTTTCGCTACACAGTTCAACCATGTTTCAAAAAATAGAAGCTAAAACCCTAATTTTATTTTTGCAAATAAATTAAAAGCATTAGTTCTATTTCATCTTCAGACTCCAAAATTCGCTTGAAGATGAAATAGAACTAATGCTTTTAATTTATTTGCAAAAATAAAATTAGGGTTTTTAGCTTCTATTTTTGAAACATGGTTGAACTGTGTAGCGAAAAATAACCATATTTTAAATCAATTAATTTATAATATATATATATATATATATATATATATATATATACACAGTAACTCGGATATAAGAGACCCTGATATAAGAGAAAACCTGGATATAAGAGAGATTTTCTCTGGTCCCAAATTAGAGCCTGTGTTAATGTATATATAATAACCAAACCCGGATATAAGAGAAACCCAGATATAAGAGACTTCTTCTCCGGTCCCGACAAATCTCTTATATCCGGGTTACACTGTATATGGTAAATTTGCATATCTGGTAATCATGCATACGGTTGATTATTTGCATGATCACATCGATATATGAATTTTATTGACGTTTTACAAATTTCTCCAATCAGCGTATTTTCAAACATATTTACTGCTAAATATATTTTTTCAAATTCTATAATTAAATCATTCATTCTTATTAGTAATGAGCTAAGTCCATGTATTCTGAGAATTTTTTTTTACTTGAATTATGGAGATATCCTAAACATCAATTTGCGCACATATTTTTTTTAATCGGTTTCACCGCATGCAAAGAAGTAAAGCGACTAAGACACAAGAAATTAGTGTGAAAGAATTAGGAATATAAATATTAATAATGAGCGGGAAGAGAAAAGAGTAATCAAGTGAACAGTAGATAGTGATGGACATTCCATTAAATTTTTGCAGATTCGTTTAGCCTGGAAGTCATGGAGCCGAAAGGGAGTTCTACAAGCGAGAATTATTTGAAAAACAAATTTTCAGCATAGAATTTACAGTTATATCTTGCCAGCTTAGTTGTAAATTGATGAGATCTCGACGAAAATCTACTAATTCGCATAAATACAGAAAGTTTAGGTACCATAGCGAAGAGCTCATCCGAACAATTACCATGAAATTATTAATAGAACGGACACAGAGAGGCAAACTTACGTCAATGGAAAAGTGACTGAAATCGAGCTGCCAGATCAGTACTGATAATATTGATTATCCTTTGGAGTTTATCAAGGTGCACCACATAAATAGCTCAAGGTAAATATAAAAATAAACAAACGAGGCGTCAACACAAATGTGAGTACGCACTAAAAAAATAAGTTTTATTGTAATGTAAATCTATCGGAATAATAAATAGAATATCCGTTCTTTATATATATATATATATATATATATATATATATATATATATATATATATATATATATATATGCACATACAATTTTCTAAAGAATGGATATTTTATTTATAAATATTTATATTTTATCATTTATAAATGAACACACACACACTTACACACGCAGACACACATATGTATATATATATATATTCTCAATTGGTCATTTTCTGCACAAGTATAGAGTCAACTGATCATTTATTTGCATACACATCTTTATATATGCAGTTGTTCATATATTTATATATATATATTAAATAGAACGTTTGTTGTGCATATATATATATATATATATTCAAATGATCATTTGATTATATATATATATATATATATATGTATATACGATTGTTTATATACATATTCAATTTATCATTTGTTTATATATATATTATCATATATATATATATATATATATATATATATAGTATCATATGTTTATATATTCTGTATATATATTCAATTGATCATTTGATTATATATATATATATATATATATATATATATATATATATATATATATATATATATATATATATATATATAATCTACTTGTTTCAAAAAGCATATTCCTTCAAGACTAAACAGGTCGGTGGTATTTTAGGGCGTAAACAGAATTTGTTTATATATATATATATATATATATATATATATATATATATATATATATATATATATATATAATGAATGGATTCGTAATAATGATTTTAATAATAATAATAGTTATATTTTTACTTTTTCTTCTTACTACTGTTATCTAGTAGTAATTACAGTTTTTAAACTTGATAAAATGATCTTTAATTGTGACAGAATAATTAATAGCTATTCCAGTCGGCCTTAGGGCGCACTGTGTCATTTTAAGCCGACTTATGTTGCGAGGATACTTTGCTCAAAGTACCGCTCTTTCCACCGAGGAGAATAGATTGAGACAATTCACTCCGATAAATATTACTTCTTTCAAGTTCTTTTATATAAAGATAACATTTTTCTCACAATCATTCATTTGATCTTGCTGATAGCAATTTATTTTTATTTTTTTACAAATTGATGCTTGTTGCGATCAGGTTAGAGAATCTTCTCTAATATCATGCTGTTCTTTAGTACCTTCATGCATATTACTTGTCGGCCTGATGGACATGTGTTGGTTACTCTCCTTGCCTTAGATTTTGACAGATCAACCATCCAACCAACCCGTTATCAAACTGTATTCTCAAAATGTAACATTATTTAAAGCAATTTAATGCGTAACAAACAGGTGCATTTGTTTCCCTACTTCCCTGCAGGTGTACAAAGAAAAATTTCACTTTAATATCTTTTTAGTTGGTTTTGCCTTGAAACATTATTTATTATTTCAACCCGCAATATTTTTCTACAGGCAAAACTTATTGACTGAATTTTTGTGGCTTATCAGCTTATTTAAAGCCAGCAAATACATTTGGATTGCAAAAATGATTTCAGGAGATAATCATTTTCTGATACAGGCAGTACTATTTATCTCAAAATTGGTGGGTGGAAGAAGAGGTGTCTTCATATATGTCCCGAGGGTATTTGCTTATAAGTAAATATAACGAAACCGATTGGTATTTTAACTCATTTCGCTTCGTTATCAATTACAATACGCATGCATCCAAAATTACAGCACCTGGTATTGTCAAGCCGTCTCCCAGCTAGGTACAGACTAAAATCGACGTTGCTTCAATTCGTTGAACGGTCGATGCTGTAAACATAATCTGGTTACTTTGATGGTCATTTTGTGCCAGTTCGTATGGACCTTTGCCAGTAGATATTAACAAAACACTCTATATTTCGGAAGTGTTTAACTTCCTACCATAGAATTCCATATCCACTCTTCTCACTAACATTCTATCTAGGTAGCTAGCCACCGGGGTAGACGGCCACATGTGCCCATGTCGATATATCCCACCTTGGCTGATCAGCTAGACAGAAGTCTCTGATCAGATCGATCAGGCTGCAATCAGGTTCCTTCTCGCTACCTCCTCGCCCCAGATCTAACTTGGGATCCAGGACGACATCCAGTCGTCCTCCATTAATACTAGCCACATGGATTCATCGGGAACGGCCCCAGACGACGAAAAAACGAGATACGCTCCGTCTGATCATTTGGCGCATGAACGGCAACAACCCGAAACCAGCCACTTTCCACGGCAATATCGACCACTAACAATCTGACCCCTGCATCGACATAGACAAAATCCACCCTTACGCCCAGGGAATGAATCACCAGCATGGAAACACATCTGGCAGGATGGACCCAGTCTGCTAATTAACCAGACATGCCGATTTCACCAAAATCTTCACATCGTTTTCCAGAAAAAGTAGTAAGATTTTATTTGATGTTATATCCATATGTTAGAATATCCATAACTAGCAGCATGGCCCGGCGTTGCCCGTGCTTGATTCAAAAATCATACGACTTATACAGCAATCGCTATCACTTGACTTAAAATATTTTTGCCCTTCCTTGCTTTTAAAGGAGTGCCCTTTGCCGTGCTGATGTTGCTACATGCCTTACTTCTTGCCTATCTCACACTGCGAACATTTTATAAGCTCTATACTAAACATTAAATCTGTTATGAAAAAGAACTAAACAAAATGAACACAAAACGATCAGCTTTAAAAAAGGACTCGTTAATTGAAAAAACCGAATGAAAAAAGAATGTTAACAACAAATACTTTTTCACACCCAATCTAGTTCTGCGGAATCAGAATCAACGTTGAATTTAAGCAAGCGAATGAGCCAATTAGAGTAAAGTGCCATGCAGATTTAATTTTTTCCCACTTGTGACGAATGCAGCTATCGATTTTTATGCATGCTAGTTAACATTCGTGTCAGTAAACTGTTAGCTCTCACGCTGGCCAATAGAAACTTCCTGTTTATTCGTGGCAGCCAGTTATTGGCCCTCACTCTGGCCAGTAGAAAATGGCCGCAAACTACATGAAAAGAAGCATGAAAAAATCGATTATTTCCACTATTGATGGGAGTTGGGAAATGCAACGTCGGTCTTGGCCTTTCCACTAACTTGGAGCATGTGCATGTAGATTTTGGTGCAAATGCGTCGAAAATTGTGGTCGTGCATTCGTCATATACACACACACATCCTGCCTTTTATAGATAGAGATCCTATAATGAGAGCACTAAATTCAGATAGAAAATGATTTAAGTAGCTACGCAAAAATAGACACTATGCTAAGAGAACTGGAAACCCTACCAGGTTTGATTATCGTAGAAGCGCCATCTTAACGATACAAGATGCGAAGTTGACACTGACTCGGAAAGAAAACTAAAGTACATCGTAGAATGAGTCGTAAAAGAAAGCGAGAAAAGGGACTAAGCACCTAGTGTATTGTTATCTGCAAGAGAAAAAAACCCAAAGATTCGATATGTCAGCAGCAAGTAGATGTAGAAGTTTAAGTATCAGAAAAACTTTTCACCGAGATGGAAAATGTGATAAAGACATTGAACATGAATTGGATGAGTAGAAGAAACATTCCAAAATATAAGCAAAGTGGTGAAAAACAGAAAGAAATTTGTTAGAAACGATGAAAAGATTGTTGGATTGTTATGTAATAGCCATCCTAAGGTGGCATGAATGTTGGAAAATCTATATATGTGTGAGGAATCAATCAGAGGCTGCAGAAACGTGGTTATACTAAAGAATGCTGGAAAAGGAAGTACAAAAGAAAATCGCAACAAAAAGAACAGTCATCGTCACAATCTGGGATTCATTTGACTCATAATGAGGACGGAGGACTTGGAAAGTTTTACCCTCAAGGAAAGAAAGGTAGGAGAAAGACGCGATCTTTTATCTGACGAGCATATGAACACCGACCCAACCTCTCTTAGTGCAATGAGGAAGATGCTACCGTAGCGTTGGTAATAATATTTATATAACAAATGTGGCGTGCTTACTGGAAAACTCGAACCTTCTTCATTTCAGTTTTCAACGCATGAACAGCCTACTTACAAAACATTATTGATTAAAAATATCTTAAAACAAGTTGGACAAAAATCATTAATTTTCATAAGTTCGAAATCAAATCATAAAAACATAAGATGCGCTAAATTTTAACCCTTTTTTGGGATTCGATTACAGTGGGACCTCAGTACACGAACTGAATTCTTTCCTGAAGCCCGTTCGTAACCAGAAATGTTCGTAAACCGAAACTATTTTTCCAGTAGGAATCAATGTAAAATCGATTAATCCGTTCCTGGTCCCAAAATGATTGCTTATTTAAACTTTAACAACAGTACTTTGCGCACAAGTTTATACACAAAACTAATGAAAATCATATAATACATAAAACTAATGAAAATCATTACATTTCAGAAAAATAAATAAACCCAATACTAAATAGTTAAAATATAGACGGACACTTCAATATTACTATAGCTGTATGTAGGAGAGTTGATGGCGTAAGGGAAAGGGGAAGGAAAGAGATATTATTGTTAGGAAAGGAGAAAGAAAGACATGATCGTCTGTTTATTTATCAGAATAGTTGATTTTGCCATATGAAACTGAGTAGGAAGACACAATATTATCATCATAGAGACAATATCATCAACAACTGCTTTTCTCTTAACTTTTCTTTTTCCTTTCCCAGTAGCACTGCTAGCTTTATTTGGAACCATGGATGAGTACTAATCAAGAGAAAAAACGGCACAGTAAATAAAATTGAAAAAGAAAAGTACAACACAACACAAAAATGTGTATAACACGGCGGTCGACTAACAAATGTTTCCATTTGTGTTAACTCTGTTCGGTTCGGTTCGGCAATGTTGTTTGAGAATCGAAATTTTGTTTGATAAACGAGGCATTATCATCTCGAATATTTTATTTGATAGGTGAGACGTTCGAGAAGTGAGGTTGCATCTCAATGTTTGGAAGCATTTGTGAATTAAAACAATCTATTTGATTTATTTGTCTATATTATTCAATTTAGTGATGTTTTGGTATTGTTTTTCGAAGTAGATACCTTATTCATCTCAAGAGGGATTTTTCAATGAATTACATTAAAAGGAAGTTAATGCACATCATTGACCTTATTTAAATTCTCTGAACTCTCGTTAGCACCTCGTTAATTACAGGTAATTTCCAGGTATTTTGCATCATGAAGATGATCATATCTGTCTACCTAACTAAGGGCAACTCGAGGCGGTGTAATAGCTGTTAGAATTTTTGGGTACTATGTACTATTGTGTATTTATTTTGTAAATAATACAAAATTGTGGCACAAGGCAGTGGGGAAAAGTTGGCCTTTCACTAGCTATCCTATTCCTAGTTGACCACAATCATGACCCATTCATTCATACAATTACACATCCACCACAAAAACTCATCAATGATCTATCACACTTCAGCACACACCACAATACCTCGTATGCACAGGGGACCTACCAAACACCCCATGAATCAAAAATTTTAATGTTCATATATATATATATATATATATATATACATAAAAATTCAATGAAACACAAAATGCTGAGGAGGGGATATGAACCCTAACAAGAAAATCAAAATATCAACCGAAGACAAATTAAAACAAAACAATGTTAGTAGGACCCGTCTACCCGTCAAAAATAATGAGATTGGCCGCTGTATTCTGTCAATAGACAAAATCAAGAAGCACACTCACTAATGGAATGGGGAGGGAAAAATAAATGACGGAATGGGGAAATCAAAAGCTGAATCTGCCGAGATGAAAAGTGGGGGCAAAAACAAACTGGGGAAATTGGGAATCTCGATGTATGCCATAACAAAAGAAAAGCCGGGAACAGGCCAGGAACAACACTTATTCACATTAACTAGGAACACAAAATAGAGACTACCTTAACCAGGATGGGGGTCCATAGGAAACCGCCCCGTTGCACTAAGGGGACTTAAAAAAAGAAAATCAAGGCTAGTCCCGTCCACACGAACCAGGCTTTCCACAGTTACCCACCTTTCGCTGAAATCAGTCGAAATCAAACGCTTTCGATCAGATCTGATTTTCACCCCAAGCTGACGCTTAAAGGACAAAATCAGATCCGGATACGAAAAACGATAATTTCGCATGATTCACTCCTTTCTTGACATCCGCACGACCATTCTAGCCACGGCTATCAACGTAAAAAACACCACCCGTTTTACCCCGGAGTACGGGGTTGATTCATTGTCACACACGTACGCGAGATCAATGGACACCAGCTGCTCGGGAGCGATACGAGCCGTCAACTCGCCGACATAATCCCAGAAAGGGCGCACCTGAGGAAAATGGTAGAAGGCGTGCGAAGCCGTTTCCTCTAAACCAGTAACAATCTGGCAAATCTGCCTCGCCCATTCTGAAGAGAATGTCATTGAGAGGTGGCACATTCCGAATCAATCGCCAGCTAAGCGAAAACTCAGGGTTGGTGATATAATCCGCCGCTGGAGTCGAAAAACAAGAAAGAGCGCAACTCTGATGCCGACAAGTCGAGCCAGTCACACAGAGGATCCTTCGCGACCCCCTCCACTAACTCATGATACAATAGTCTCCGACGCAAAGAAAGGTCACTGGACCGAGGAATGACCTTCAAGGCCGACCGACACTCGCTGTGGAAACTCGACAACATTCCACGACCGCCATGGCGCTTCCCCCAAGAAATGGGAGGAGTGATGGTAAGTCGAGGGAAAGCATCCCTTACACTCGGTGCCAACATTGAGTCCTCCGTCAAAACGCGGCGTAGGAAGGCCAACCTCGAGTCATGGTGATGACTCGCCAGGTGTGGCCATCCCAGCCCTCGATGACACGGACGCTGACAACAGGCTTCTTTGCGGACCCAATGCTTGCGACCGTCCCACAAAACGTCGGCCAACAAGCGCTCAATCGCCTCCATACGTTTCCTGCAAAGAGGAAGTACTGTGACACCATTTAGGGAAGCAAAGAAAAGGAAGCAAAGAAATTAAATTTTGATAGTGACAAATGGTGAAAGGTTTCATTGCCATTGTCGAAAATTCTAAATAGATAAAAATTAACTGTGTCGTGGTGGCGGACTTATATTATCGGTAATAGATAACAGCCATTTGGTGCTGGCGAAAATCTAATTGACAAATTCCTGATCGGCTAGCTAAACTCCGGGACAGAATAGATAAACATTTAACTGTGTCACGTGAATGCCCTGACCATACACGAGCTGAAAAAAAAAACACAAAGAAAATAGGTTAAGTCTTTGTCGAGGGAAAGATATCGTTAGACAAGGTTTGGGTTGTGGTAGAATCTGGCGATAATAGCAAAACTGTATTATCGGAAAAGTTGGCCGTGTTTGCTGGATGACCACCCACTCTGATAATTGGCGAAAATCTGGTTGACGAAATCCAGATGTAAGTTGAGGTTATCACACTACGGGTCGCATTGTTCTGTTGGCAGCCAGAGAAGAAGAGAGAATAGAAAAGAAAAGAAAGAAAGGAAATAGAAAAAAAGAAAAAGAGGAGATAATTCTTTTTCTTTGAGCAAGATATATTTTTTTAAGAAACAAGGCTAGTCTGGTCACGCCCACACTGTTGATCGGCTATGGGATGAATCTTAACGAGAGCCAGGCGGAGGTGATCATGTGATGCAGGGGAGGCTTGCTACTACTCCTTAAAGAGGATAGGTATAAGATGTTACTGCGAAGAAGTAGGAAAATCGTTGACGTCCTCTGAAGGTAGGGGTAAGAGAAGATTTGGAAAAATGGAAATAATAAATTTTTCCTGACCGAAAACAAAAGAAGGGGATTGTGGATTTGGAATTATCAAGGAACCTCAAACCCCAACAAAGCCCACCCCGGTTTTGGTCGGCGTCCATATAAGCAAAGTCACAGCAAGCGAAAATCAGTTTTCCCAGTTCAGTCCAGTTTGGTTCAGCTTCCAGTTCGCAGTTGAAGTGGGCCTCGCAGGGCTGACTTGTAAGATTCGCGCAACTTCCGAACCCACCTTCAATCCAAGAACAATTTATTTTTGAAGAGCGACTTAGATTCATACCACCAACACAAGTTTTACGACTATCGCCTGAAGACACACCAAGAACCAGTTTCTTAAAGAACAGGCAACTTAAGATGTTAAAACTCACCTAACAAAAACAACGCGTCACGAATCCATATAGCGGGTCGGGAGATAGACGCAGTGTTATGTATCCAGCAACCAGATATAAAGTATTGTTATCCTTTTTTTTGATACCTTGAACTTTTGAGTTATTATTTTCTTTTCTTTTACACCTATTTGTGCGATACCACCCTTATTTGAACTCAACTTGCATTACGGCCCCAACGACTGATTGATTTCGTCTGCCTATGATCAATTCACAACGTGGGTAGGCGGACTGGAGATCAACGCAGTTACTTCAGTAACCAGACGTTGGAAGTGAGTTGGGAACGATGAGGCTGATATCGAATCTAACCAGATTCCCATCCGAATCACCAACAGGTTAGAACGTCACATTTGGGTGCCGCGACCAATACCAAGCCAGTTGGTCGTCACAGGAAGGGACATCACGACTGACGCAGACAGGCGGACGTCACGTTTGAAGCGGCGACATCTGAACGAAGCAGCGAGGAGCGAGCGAAGGCTGCGGGACGTCACAGTACAGCCAAGCGGTAAAGGATAAGGGGCAAGACGTAAGTGGCACAGCCCTACCCTTTAAGGACAACCTCCTTCGAAGCCAAGTCCAGACCGACGCTATGACCTTTGCCTGTACTTCTGACCAATTCCTCTTCAGCTGGAGTCCGGGCCCGAACCCCACCCCAAGGATGCGGACAAGTCCATCTCTCCAGCCGAAGGGCCCCGGATTAACCGAAACAAGCCGGAAGACTTGTTTCGGTTAATCTTGGTCCCTGTCACCTTCTCGTACCGTTCAAGCGCCTTCTGCACCACCTCAATGTCGCTACGGCACGACACAAAGATGGATACGTCATCGGCGTACGCAGAAACCCTGGCTCGAGCTCTACCAGGGAAAACGGCAATTCCGCGTAGGGCCGGACTGCACGCCTCATCCCTCAGCCGGCGAAGGAAGGGCTCCAACGCCAAAGCGTAAAGTAAGGGCGACATCGGGCACCCCTTTCATACCGATCGAATCAGCGCAAAAGCTCTCAACCGCCTTCCGTTCACCTGTACCACAGCACTGGGGGAGCGATACAGGAGGCTAATCCACCTGCAGAAGTCGGGTTCGAAACCGGCGGCCAGCAGGACAGCTACTAGGTACTCGTGGTCGACACTGTCAAATGTCTTGGACTGATACAAATTGATCAGCGCGGCCTGCTTGTTGTCTTTAATGCCCTCTATGATCGTGCGTATCAGATGCAGGTTGATTTGAATTGTCCGTCCCTTCACAGCACAAGTCTGCTCAGGTCCCAACTAGCTCGCGACAACTGACTTAAAATGCTCCTGCAGGATCTTGGCCCAAATCTTTAACTCTGTGTTTAGCAGAGTTATGGGCCTGTAATCGTCTAAATCCCACCCAACATCCTTGCCCTTTTTCAACAGCGTGATCACACCCCTGGAAATTCGGTTGGGGATGGACCCCTGCCGGAAACAGTTGTTGGAACATCACTGTCGAAATTGGGAGAAAGATGTGCGACAGCCTCAAGTACATTTCGCAGGGCAGACCATCAAGTTCCGGCGACTTGCCTCTGCCGATCTTCTTCAATGCCAAGTAGACTTCGCCCTCTGTGATCTCGCCGCAGTCGAGGAAAGTCAGCAAAATAGCTGCGAAAATCGTCACCACTGAGACCAGGCTCCTTCGTAAAACGGCTCTCGAAATACCGCCGAAACGCCTCGCACATATACTTGGTCGACCTCAGAGCACGCCCCTCCGGGGTAATGACCTCGCGAATGTATCGATCGGAACCTCGACGGATCTCTTCCTTGCGCAATTCTGCGCCTATGTTCACGGCCTCGTTAGACATCTTATTTAACCTATGTCTAACTACCTGACCCTGATAGTGCTTGCTAACCTCACGATTCAGGACCTGCCTAGCTATGGCTATCTCTAGGGAATCCCCCCCAGCCACCGCCCGGGACAGACTATCCTCTAAAGTCTTCACCTTTTCAGCCTTATGTAGGGTGAATCTTTCCGCCAGAAGGTTTTGAAAAAAACCATTATGTATGGAAACTCAAAAAGTCACTATATGGACTCAAGCAAAGCGAAAGAACGTGGAATAAATTAATGCATTCCTATTTAATTGAACAACATTTTGAAGTTGACCCATGACTATACACAAGAATATTTAATAATGAAATATTAGTAATTCTGATTATTTGGGTCGACGATATGTTAATTGCTTCAAAATGTGAAGCTGCTCTATAAAAATTAAAAATTCCTTAAGTATAAGGTTTAAAATGACCGACTTGGGTCGACTATCACGGTTTCTTGGTATACAGTTCGAATTTAAGGACAACACTATTACAATGAATCAATCTAGATACATCGAAAAACTCTCATCTAAATTCAGTGTGCAAAATTGTAAAACACGAACTACTCCATGTGAAATGGATTTAAACACAATTATGAATAATGAAGATGGTATGTGTGAGAAAGAATACAGAATATTGGTTGGAAGTCTTATTTATGTCATGGCGTCATCCAGGCCAGATATCTGCTCTACGGTTACTAAGTTGTCCCAAAACTTAAATAAACCGGGGACTGTGCATTTAACAAGTGCTAAGCAAGTATTACGTTATCTAATGGGAACTAAGAATCGGTGCTTACTATTTCGACAATCAGAAAAAAACATTACAACTGGAAGGATTTTGTGATGCTGATTGGGCAAACTCACCAGATCGTAAAAGTATAACAGGCTATTGCTTTAGATTGGCAAAAGATAATCCAATGATTAGCTGGAAATCTAAGAAACGGAATGATTTCACTTTCTACTTGTGAGACGGAATATATTACATTGTCGCAAGCAACACATTGTCGCAATTACAACACTGATAATGAGTGAGCCAATAATTATTTACTGTGACAATGAGACCAGTATTGCCTTGGCTAGAAAGCCAATAATACATCAAAGATCAAAGCATATTGATATTAAATATCAATTTGTAAGGGATCTAGTACAAAAGAAAACAGTACAAATTGAATATGTTCAATCGGAAAATAACTTATATAATTTATTTACAAAGCCAATTACAAAATTGAAATTAGGGGCTTTCATTCCTGTCATATTTGGTACTGACCTATAAGATCCTTATTATTCCTGGGTAGGACGTAAAACTGCATCCATTAGTTATTGTCTTAAAGACGTCAGTTTTTGGTATGCATGTAAATCTTTAGTTTCACGGTATAAACGTAAATAGTCCTACTTTTAGCCCAATCCTCCTCCTGAATGACTCTCAGAATCATTCTGACCCGGAGTGACGGTGACTGTTTTAATGGGTCCCAGTTATGGGTAAAATAATTTTTTCCACTTTTTTGTTGTGATCACAACCCAAATTTATAATATTGTTGTTAATGTTTATTAACCTGAAGTACTTAACAATAGACAAAATGATATAACTAATTTTTGTGGATATTAATTTTCTTCAAGAAAAAAAATATTTTGTGAATATTTAAAAAAAGTTACTTATTTTATGAATACTAAAAAAAATTGTTATATGAATGCTAAAAAAGATTTTCTGAATACTAAAGTATTTGTTCCATATGAATATTGACTTTACTAATATTTTGAAAGAAGATTCCATAATGTACCCAAAATGGGGGAGTTGTTAGAATTTTTGGGTACTATGTACTAGTGAGCCAGTCAAAATAAGCTGACTCATTTTTATAGTTCACCAATAGAAGGGTTAACCAATCAGAAAACTCAAAATATTTAATCCGACGTGTATAAAGGCGGCCATTTTGTTTTTTTCTCCCAAACTATCATCACTGCCAAGCTGCTCGGCCCGGGGGCAATGATCAAAGTGTAGTACGCTGCCTTTGTGAGCTTCCGAGTCGGCGTCTGTCGAACTCTCTGCATTAGCAGAGAGGAACCCGGACGAAGCTTTGGCGAAGGGCAAGGTTTCGTTCGGGGAGGTAGACAGGGCCTGAATCCGTCAAGGCGGGTTCAAAAAGGCTATATTTTTGGCCGAGCCTACGGGCTCGGGGATACCCACATTAAACCGGCCTTGTGCCACATTGTATCCTCGTGGGTGGATTGATAAATACTAAACTATCTTCACTGCCAACCTGATATCGATGACTTAAACAATTACTTAACAGTTGCTACTTTCGCCGAATCTTCACTGCCAACCTCTGATATTGAACACATTACGGACTTCACTGGATTCTATATTCAGAGACTACGGCAAACATGGTCAACAATAGCTAGCAAGCTTTTCTCGCTAGAACACTTACGACTGAGTAGTGAGTTCGATCATCACATCTAAGCTGCGCTTGGAAAATCACTATCTATATATCTATATGAATATATGTATAGATATTTATCTGTTTGTTCTATATTTACTTATCTCTATGTATGTATATCTAATTATCTGCATTCAAGTATATCTATTTAATTGTATGCATGTATATCCACCTAACTGCATGTATGTATATATGTCTGTTCTTTTTCATCTGTATTTATCTTTTTATCACATCTATATCTCAGCCATTTAATTTCTATCTAACTACGCATATATCTAGTTTTTTCTATCTATAAATTTTAAATTTATATCTATCTTTTCATTTCTATCTATCTAAAAACATTTGCCAGAATGTATCTTACATATTTATAAGTCTTCTAGTCGTCGTTGCTTCGACTGTTACGACCACAGCTGGTCTGGTGCTACTGCTATATATTTGGAGATTCTTGATAAAATCTAAAGAATCTTATTGATCCAAAGAAGAATGTTATTGTTCATGACGTGGCATCACATCTTCAGTCACTTTCCTACCGCCGTAACATAGTTTTCCAATGACATTTCTATAGATACGTTCATAGTTATTGTTCTGATGAACTGTCCTCTGTTACCTAGATTTTATGAAATTTAGAACATTACTAGATTGGCGGCAAGATCTCATTATTTTACAGTTAAAATGCTTAAATATAATCGTAAATTCTATGCTATATATCTGTCCTTAACCCCTCTCTCTCTGTCTGCCTGTCTTTCTCTCCATCTTTATATATATATATATATATATATATATATATATATATATATATATATATATAGTCATTCACAGACAAATTGTTTCGCTGTATCACAGCTCACAGCTCATCAGTGTGGATAGATGACCGGTTGCCTCTAGCTCCAATCGAAACCCGGCTGAATTGACGTCAGTCAGAGAATCTACTCCTAAGCTGGTGGCAAGTATATAGATGAATTTAAGCGTATTTATTATTGGATAAACACGCTAGTGACCAGTGACTAGAGAACTCGATTCGCATTATCGCGTATATTGCATATATATATATATATATATATATATATATATATATATATATATATATATGGTTATTGTATATATATATATATATATATTAAAAAGAAGAGAGAGACCGCAAACGTTTTCGCTTGTCATGAAGATTTCTTTTTAAAATATGTATTATGATTTATTTTTTCATAATCTTGCAACACTTGTTTCGGATTTCGCGAACATCTTCAGGCAATGAGTGGATACTTCGACATATTATTGACATGACTTAATTTTGCTTATGTTTTTTCGATGTTAAACATTCTCGATGTTAAACATTCTCTTTTTTGTGTGGTAGTGATACAAATATCTTTCTTGCACTGATAGTGAGAAAGTCCTTCTGCTTGAAGGGTAACAAAGCAATAAAGATTGGTCCGAGAAAGCGTGAGGAAAGATATCTGTATTATTATCTTTTAATGAACCCTGTGTTGACTTAGAACTATTTCAACTATGACTATGTATATGTATATTCCCTCTCTATACATACATACTGTCTTATTACAAGAAATTAGTATACGCATATATACATGCATACACACATACAACCCCTATATATATATATATATATATATATATATATATATATATATATATATATATATATATACCTATACGCACACTTCGTTTGTTGTGTAGGGTTCGTCTCCGTGCTTGTGAGTAGTCTATTTGTTTTTGTCAATATGTGTATATAAATTCGTGCTCCACAGTTACACGCGTGTGACTGTGTACGTATGCATATCCATGTATCAACCACTGTATTTGGGCATTATGTGTGCATGTTGTGTGTTTTTGTGTATGGGGTTATGATCTAATTAATGCTGGTTTAAATTTGTTTATGAAATTTTTGTCTTGTATTTGTAGGTAAGGATAATTGTCTGTTTGATATATTGGCATAATTTTAAGTTCACTCTGGTTACATTTATAGATGTGTTGTAATCCAAAAAAATTTCTATTGTCTGGTAATTTGATGTTGCTTTTGTGAAGGGAAACTCTGTTGTTTTGTTTTTGGCTTACACCAATATATGACTTCTTGCGTTTTGTGCATTTGAGTGCATAAATCACATTTTTTGGAGTTCCAGGATAAATATTTGTTTATTGTAGTTTTTGTGTTTTCGAAAGTGTAAGAATTTCCTTCTATAATGATGCCACAAACCCCACATTTTTTGTCGCATTTTATGACTCCCTGTAGTGTGTGTTGGTTAAATTTGGATGGGAGTAATATGTGTTTCAGGTTTTTAGATTGCTTTTAATTATCTAGGTTGTTTTTAGTATATTTTTAATTTGTCATTCTTGCTATGTAGGTCTAGATTTTTTGTAATTTCTGTGAATAATTTTGGATTGTTTTTGTTGTATGTTGAGACATATGCTAGAGTTTGTTACTTTTCTTTAGATTTCATAGTTGGTCTAAAGAATTTTTTGAACTTCAAATCATCTGTATATTAGTGCTGTGTGGTAGCCTCGTTTTTATAGGGTTCTATGTATTTCTTCTCGGTGGGTTTTCGGAGGAGTTTGCCAGTCACTATAGTACAAACCCTACGTGCTAGAGGATAGGGGATGGATTTTAGGCAGCTTTTTGGGTGATGGCTCGTGAAATAAAGATATTGGGTGTCTGTGGTAGATATCTGTGATTATGTGGTTGTTTTTTTTTCTAATGAGTATATCTAAAAATGGTAATTCTTTGAAATTATAACCTTGAGTGAATTTGATTTTGGGGTATAAGTTCTGAAGTAGAGTGCGAAATTGATCAATATCACCCATGAGGATTTCCAGAAAATGAAGTAATCACCTAAGTAACGTTTCCAAGAGTAAGTGAAGTATATTTTTATATTTTCCCCATATATGTGTTCTATTTTTTCATGGAGGTTTTCCTCTAGGTAAGCTAATGTTAGGATGGCAAATGTTGGTACCATTTTTGTCCCCTTTGCGGTACCTAGTGATTGGATATAGTTTTTGTTGTCAAATTCATAAGTGTTATTGTTTAGAATTAGGTCTATACAATAGATAATGAATTCCTTAATGAATCTTGGATGTGGTGTTTCTGGATGTTTTTTTTTCAATCCAGAATGAGATTGATTGTTTACCTAATTCATAAAGGTAGGTTGCTATTTGTGTCACTGCCACACAAAAAGAGAATGTTTAACATCGAATTTCATAATAATGTAGATAATGTAGATAGATAAATAGTCAGATAGATAGATAATGACTTCTTTGGACCGAATTTCGGCCCAAGAAAGATATTTGTGTCACTAGCACACAAAAAGAAAATTCTTAACATCCAGGAAAATTCATTTTAATAATATGTAGGAATATCCACTCTTTGCCAGAAGAAGGTCGCGTGACCTGATACAGGTGTTGCAAATTTATGGAGAATAAAGTATATATTTTTAAAAATCCACATTTCAACCGAAAACGTTTGCGATTTCTCTCTTCTTTTTAATTTTCTCTCGTTAGAACAAATATAACCCCTTCCCTATATATATATATATATATATATATATATATATATATATATATATATATATATACTTTTATATATCTATCTCCGTTATTTAATCATCTATGTCTGTTATCTGTCTACATTATCTATCTATCTATCTATCTATCTATCTATCTATCTATCTATCTATCTATAATCTGTTCCAATCTATCTATCTATCTATCTATCTATCTATCTATCTATCTATCTGTCATACATTTTATGTAGTTGCAAATATGTTAGACAATGTTTCTTTTCTTTTCTGTCTGTATTATCTTTTCCTACCGACTGGCTACAAGAGACACTCTTCCTGAGTTATTTTCTCTGGATGTTCGCGAATATATATTTATTTTGTAAATGCATTCATTCATTAAAGGGAAAAGGTAGAGGTCACGAATATTCAGGTTATGTTCTTGGCGCCATTATTATAAAAAAGATTTTTATTGGATGCCTGCTTTTCATAATCGTTTTGTTCCAGCAGTTCTGAGTTTCTGTGAAACAACCGTTCATTTAACGGCAAACGTCTAACAAGATACCGCGAATCTTTTTCTCTGAAACGCCAAAGCTCATTATGCAAAGGGGTGCTTAAACATTATTGGTACATCCAAAAAACCATTACCACCTCCTTTACTGTGAAGGTGTGGCATTTTGTGGGATTGTCATACGTGCGTGATGCCCAAATATTTTAGCAGCGCTTGAATGTAGAATCCTATCCGTTCAAAAGTATTGAAATCTGTTAAATAATTTACAACTATTTCTACATTAAATTTGTATTGCGTCATTTCTAATAATTGTATTCTATTTTTTTTTTTTTTAAGTTTAATAATTCGTAAAAAAAGCCCTTGGCTTTGACAGGTAAACTGCGACTGAAATTTATTTCTTTTCGTTGAACAAATAAAAGGATCAATTATATGACCAAGTATGGCGGTAGGGTCGCTGTGCTGTTGAAAACCTGACTAGTTCCGTCCATATGCCTCGATTGTGCACCAATATAGGAGTCTCTGTAAATGAACTTACAATTTCACTTAGTGACGTTGTCAACCTATTTTTTTCTTTTTTTATGTATAGGGTGATGCCTTATCGGATGACAGTGGAAATAGGATTCTCTTTTATAACACATCCATACCATTTCCTTTTATTCTACGCGGCGATGGTTTTCCAACGGGCCTGTATCTTGTTTAATGTTTTCCACTGAAATCAAATGAATAGGTAAAAAGAATTTATATTGGTTTATTAATCAAAATATAACCCATTAAAAAATTAACATTAATTTTTTGGGAAATATCTTAAACATTTTCTTCCCTTTTTCTGTTTTGTTATCTTGCAAAAAAAAAAAAAATTCTTCCAGCTGCATGCGCCATATGTCTGTTTTTTTATGCGATTTGCATGTCGGGGACGCTAAAACCAAGCATGTACTGGAGTTTAAATATTTGGAAAGTGTTTTGACGGAGGACGGTAGGTGCGACACTGACATCCAAAGATGGACTGGGATCGCCAAGGATGCATTCCAAAAGCTGTGAGTCAAGAGGATTACTTTGGTGACAAAGAAAAGAGTACTTCGTTGCTACGTGACATCTAGCCCCGTATACGGTGGCGAATATTGGACAATCTCCTCAAAGATGAAGAAGAGACTCGAGGCAGCTGGGATGTGGTTCTACAGAAGGATGCTAAGGACATCATGGGGCGAGCGTGTGGGCAATGTTGAGGTCGTGGAAAGATGCAAATAAAGAGAAAGCTTCTACTTAACATAAGGAAGAGGCAGAAAGCAGGGCCTGGAGAATCCGATACTCACATTTCGTATAAAGGAAAAGAAACAAGAGAAAGTAACGCATGACATACCTGGCGGGCTTAAGGAAGTGAATGGCAGAACGTGAAAGGACATATCACATATAAAGGAAGAAAGATATCAAGTACTACTCAAGGGTGCTTTATTAGTTTTCTGGAACACTATTTTCATTAATTATGAGAATTTTGTAAAGACAATAAATTCAAAAATCAAGTTGCAATATTTGGTGAATAAAGCTGAGTGGAACAAATTTTGTGGTCAGTGCGAATGTTTAGCAAATGAAAGCTGAAAAGATTTGACTAGAAATCATAATGTGCCTTTTCCAGACAAAGTAGTTGACATACATAAAGTCATTTGTATCATATTCTGTTAGCATAAAGCAGGAAAATTTAGTCATATGCAAAATTATCATATCAATTTGAAACAGTATTATATACTAACAATATTTGAGTGGGATACATTGAGAGGTAAGCTTTAAAAATATATATAAAACTAACGACTACTTAATGTGTTTCTCTTCTGTCTGACATCTTTGTGCCATATTTTTTTTTAAAGTTTGTCCGATGAAAATAGCACATCCTTTCAAGGTATAACAGTCTGACAATGATGCTTTGCAATGGTCATACTCAACTTGTCTTCTTTACCTCAGATATGTTCTGTGTGTTTCAGATTATCCAATCCTCTTTCCTCATTTTGTGACCATTATATTTCAATCGTCTCTTTTTTTTTATTTTGAATGGAATTCTTTTTTTGTTTCCATTTTCCTTAAGACTACATTGTCACTTATGTGCTCAACACATGTTGTTGTCAGTTTTCTTCTGTAGAAACACATTTCTCTTGCCTACAATCTTTTCATCTTTGAAGAAATTGTCCTGCATTCATATAAAAATTTTACAGACTCAGTAAAAAAACGAACTCACTTACTGATAGGCAAAACTAAATAGCTCGCTATATGTCTGTCATTTCTTAGGAAAGATAGTCCATTGATTTCGTATTGAATTCTCAAAGTCTGTGAATGCAGATTTCTCCTTGATTGTAACTCACCTAATGCTAGAGGGCCAAAAATAGCTTGTTATTTAACACACGAGCTGTGGATGACGAGGAGTGATAACAGAACTAACTCGTTACTGCTTGGGAGTAGTTAGATGTGTTCATGACTTTCCAGAAGGCAATAGTGCGAAATTATACGGAACACGCTAGGCCGAAATTTGAAATCATTTTGCCGATTTCGTTTTATGCACTGATAACTAATACACTACCACCACATCGCTATTTCATGAATTAGTTTCTCTTTTCGTATATTTTTATTTAATTCGCCTTTTTGTAACGATTTTCACTTTTTTCTTTTTTTTCGTTTGTTGATATGTTATACTTTCTTTCTTTCTCAATTTTTCTTCCATTGTTCCTTTGTTCCTTTCTTTTTTTATTTTGTTTATTCTTCCTTTCTTTATTTACTTATTTAATTCTTGCTTTTCTTTTTTCTTTCTTTCTTTCTTTTTCTTTCATTCTTTCTTTCTTTATTTGTTTCTTTATTTCATTCTCGCTTTTCCCTTTATTTTCTTTCTTTGTTTCTTTATTGCTTCCTTTCTTTCTTTTTCTTTTTTTTTTGCTCGCTTTTCCTTTCTTCCTTCCTCCCGTTCTTTCTTTATTTATTTAATTACTTCATTTTTTTTTTCTTGCTTGCTTTTCCTTTCTTTCTCACGTTTCCTCCCTTACCTGCTATTACTTTCGTCCTTTGTCGCTTTTCCTTTCTTTCATTATTTTTTTCTTTCTTTCTTTTTTCTCATTTTTCTTTATTACTTTCATTTATTCTCACCTTTCCTTTCTTTCTATCTCGCTTTTCCTTTCGTTTTCTTTCTCGCTTTTCATTCTTCATTTATTTCTCGCTTTTTCTTCCTTCATTTCTTCCCTCTCTTTTTCCTTTCTTTCTTGCTTCCTTTCTTTTTTTTCTTTGTTTCCTTTCTTTTCCTTTCTTGCCTTCTTTCGTTCTTCCCTTCTTTCCTTCGTTTTCTCTTCCTTGCTTTTAAATTCTTTCCTATCCCCCTTTCTCTTCTACTTTCGTTCTTACTTTTACTTTAGTCTTTCACGCATTTTCTTTCTTTCATTCTTTCTTTGCTTCTTTACTGCTTTTCCTTTCTTTTTTTTTTCATTCATTATTGCCAGCTTTACGTTTTTTTTTCTTTTTTTCTTTCTTTCATTCTTTCACGGTTTTCTTTCAATTCTTTCTCTCTATTTTCCTTTTATTCATTTCTTTCTTTCTTGCGTTTTCTTTCTTCACTCCTATCTTTCTTTCTTTCTTTTTTTCGTTGTTTCTTTCTCGGTTTTCTTTCTTGCTTTTTATTTCTTCTTTTCTGCTGTGTTGCTTCTTTTCTTTCTTTCTTTCTCTCATTCTTACTTTCCTACTTTTAATTTCTTACTCTTGTTTCCTTTTTCTTTTACTTTGCCTTTCTTCTTGCTTTTTACATTCGTTCTTTTGCTCTTTTACTTTCTTTTTACTTGTTTTCTTTCATTGTCTTCCTTTCTTTTTCTCTTTCTTTTTTCTCGCTTTTGTTTATTTCTGTCTCGCTTTTCCTTTCTTTCTTTCTTTCTTTCTTTCTTTCTTTCTTTCTTTCTTGCTTTCTGGCTTTCCTTTCATTCATTCTTTCTTTCTTCCTTTCTCAAATTTCCTTTCTTTCTTTCTTTCTTTCTTTCTTTTTTTCTTTCTTTTCATTGCTTTCCCATTTTTCCTTCATTTATTTCACGTTTTTGCTTTCTTTCTTTCTTTTCCTTCCTTTCATTCATTCTTTCTTGCTTGCTTTTCGTCAATTTCTTTCACTTTTCTTTCTTTCTTTCTTTGTTGGCTTTCTATCCTTTCATTTTCGCTTTTTCTTTCTTGCATCCTTTTTTCTTACATTCCTTTCTTTCCATGTCGTTGTTTCTTTCTTTTCCCCGTTTTTCTCGCTTTTCCTTTTTCTTCTTTCCCGCTTTTCCTTCCTCCCTTTCTTCATTTCTTTCTTTGTTTCTTTATCGCTTTTCCTTCTTTTCTTTCTTTCTTTTTTTTCTTTCTTTCTTTCTTTTTTGGTTTTCCGTTTTTTCTTTTCCTTTTTCTTTCTTGCTTTCTTTCTCTGTTGTTTTAGTTTCTCTGTCGCTTTCGTTTCTTAATCGCTTTTTGTTCCCCTCTCTCACTTTTTCGTTTCTTTCCCGCTCTTTTCCTTTCTTTGTCTCTCTTGTCCTTTCTTCCTATGTTTTTTACCTACTTTTTTTTCGTTTTCATCGTTTTCTCTGACTAGTCACTATCCGAAATCAGAAATAGTTTATTTTTAGAAATTACAATAAATTTAAAACAAAAAAAAAATCTACAAAATTAGATAAAATATCTGAACTAAAATGTTCAGATCATCAAGACTTCCAGTCGTTGGAATGCGAAAATAATTGGTTACAAAGATAAACCTTAGCGAGTAATATATGCCTGGCCTTATAATATAAGCACATCAACGAATAATGCGTCTCCAAGTGAAAAAAAAAAGAAAAAAAAGATATCTATTTTGGGCGAAGGACTAAAAATAGTCTCCCAGACTTGACCAAACGAACGTGATGAATATTTCTCTAAAAAGATAAAGGGGAAAAAATACTTAAGAAATATGCAATACCCAAAGGTAATAAATTTGATAAGAAACCAAAACAGTACAAAAGGTTAACAAAGATAGGAACATGCCCGTAGGCGTAAGGCTTTTGAAAGAAATGCTTAAAAAAAAGGCATCGGACGCAAAAAAAAACTTGTTCATTACAAGTTGAAACCTGTATCAGTTTATTACCTTTGGTGTGTGGAGGGTGCTAGTTGTCTCTCCCTTATTAGGATGGTGATGGGTCCTAATTCCATGATATACTCAGCAAACTTATCAATTTTTGTGGTCACATTAACTGTATAATTTCATGTATGTGTTTGTATGTCTGTCACATTTTTGTTTTTTATAGTATTACTAATTTTCCTCCAATACAAGGCCCAAGAAATCGACAAAGTAGACGGTTACTGAATGTGGTGGTTGAATTAATGGAAAGGATATGTATGAAAGATTAGGGTTAATTTGAATAGGTATCTCTCTCTCTCTCTCTCTCTCTCTCTCTCTTTCTCATATATATATATATATATATTAAGTTAGTGCAAAAATAATGATGTAATAATGTCGTTTTTTGACGTATTTTTTAACGTCAAAAACGACATTGTTACGTCATTATTTTTGCACTAACTATATATATATATATTATTTATTTAAAAATATGATTCCAAAATAATTATATTTAAATAAATAATTATATGTATGCTCTACTTTTGTAACGAGCACTATTTTTTAAAAATGATGACAAAAATACTAAAGAACTTTGGATTATTTACCTAACCAGTTCTTTCCTATTTTCTATATATTTTTCACACACACACATACATATATATATATATATATATATATATATATATATATATGTGTGTGTGTGTGTGTACGTGTGTGTATAAGTTTGTCTACCTATGTATATATCTGCCTGTATGTTTGCTTGTCCATCTGGGTGCCTACTTATGTATCTGTATGTCTGTCTATCTATGTATTTACATAGCTATCTATCTGTTTGAATATCTATCGCTCTGTCTGTCTATCTATATATCTGTCTGTCTCTCTATCTTTCTGTTTATCTCTCTGTCTGTCTCTATATCTGTCTATATCTATGCCAATCTCTGTTTATTTATCTCTCTGCATCGCCCTGTCTGCTTGCCTAGTTCTCTCTGCTCGTCTAACTCCTAGATCGGTCTATCTATCTATTTCTATGTGTATGTGTCTGCCTTTCTATATACTAATGTATCTGTATTCTTCCAAAATTAAATTTGATATTTGGATATTTTGTCTTTTAATTTGAAAACTACATTGGCAGTTAGGTCTCATCATTTTACAATTGAAATGGGTTTGATATATCCGTAAAGTCCATGCTAACAGTTTCTTCTCTCGCGCTTCCCGCTTGTGAAGCTCTTTTTCGGCTGCATGCTTTCAAGTCAGCTTTGATGTTAAAAAAAATAATTCAATGTCAGTTGTTTATTACTGTCTCCTTAATTCTTTTTTATTTTGTTGTTTTTCTCTCTCCTTGTTTTTTGTTATTTTCTCATATTCTTTCTCACTCAATAACTTTGCCTCTTATTGACTTTATTGTCCTGCTTGGGGCGGAATGATTAAAAAGAAACTTCATAAGATATTGAATGTGGCCCGGCCGAGAACGATTCATAACACAGACTTGCTGATCACATTTGAAGATTTTTAGCAGACTGTTCTACTTCAAGTATCCAATGAGTCAGCGGATCAGAAGAGTTCTGAATTTGAAATGAATCAATAAACGTTTCTATTTGTTTCTGATGCCCAATCAAATTGGCAAGAGAATTACATTCCTTAAGTGAACTTAATTCCAGTATAAAAAATAATAATTTATTTCTTTTGAATTCTGCTAGCAGTAATTTTTTAACTTTCTTTTAGATTGAAAAATATCCCTAATTTTTTAAAATCTTCTGTAAATATAACAAAGAAAACAAAAATGTTCGCCTTTATCAGAGAAAACGATTAATAACATATCTTCTGAATTTAGGTCTTCAGCTAATATATTAAAGTCAAGTATGTCACCTTGTCTTCGGCTAAATTTTATTTAACACGCATAATTACTAAGAAATATGTGGACATCTGTCTATCTGCATACTTATCTTATGCCTTATTATATATATATATATATATATATATATATATATATATATATATATATATATATTATATTTATATATATATATATTCTGTTTAAGTATGCATTCAACTCAAATATCATCACATGTCAAGGTGAGACTGTGTCTCCCATTGCATTTTAGAATTACAACATTACCGTATTTTTATTATTATTACGCTATAATTATCTGTATTTTTTTTTCTTTATATATTTCATGATCCGGAAAATGTTGTGCCAGATATTTCAGAGGTGCGCAGTGAAGTATCATTTGTCGAAAATATTTTTTTTTAAATTCATACGAAGCTGGTAGTGAGGATATAAGTCAGTGCAATTTGCGAAACAAAAATGTTATACATTACCACACAACGAGGTTTCCAGATATTATTTGCCCAGATACAAAATATTCAAAACACTGACCACAGGGGAAAGAAAACTTTTCTAAAGAATGCACAATATAAACTAATATACTGATACATTCCTCACAAATGTTTATATAAATTTTTATTAAATAATTATCTATTTATATATTATATGCTTATATATATATATATATATATATATATATATATATCATATAGGGTGTGGCAGAATTAACGCCATTTCTTTCGAGTTGAGATGGATAGGACGACAAGGAGCAGTACCAGATCACCAGACCTAACACCAACAGGCATTTTCATGTGGGCTGTACTGAAAGATCTTGTTTACGGGCACATACCGAAAATAATCCTTGAATTAAAACAGGCAATTTCTCAAAAAAAAAAGAAGAATCTAGATTATCGCTGATCACTTCCCATTCAGATGAAGTACCACCTCATTATGAACACCATATTAGTCAATGGCTTGCTGCAAAATGTAGATCGTGCGCTGAAAAGCTCGGTACCATTCAGAAAATAGAAGTTCAAATCACTGTAACATTTGAGGAAATTGGTATTGAACTTTCCAGTCGCTTATGTCTCTCTACCTGCTCGACCGCGATTGCGTATTTATCCCGAGGGAAGTTATGATGAACATTGTAAGAAGACCTTAGTACAGTTCCTTAATGAGTTTACCCCTAAAAATATTTTTATTCACCTCTGTTGTGGCCAGGTAACAACTCTTTGGGACAAGTCGCTGAATTAAACCAACGCTTTTATCCACTGGATAAAAAGGTATTGGTTGAAGTAATCGAGTGCCTTGACCCAAAAAGTTGTGAGTTTCCATAAATGGCCATAGAAGAAGTGAATAGAATCTTGAATAGTTGAGTTATAAAAGGGAGATAACCGAATCTGTGATACCCAGAAAAGGCATGACAGAACAATCTACCCCATTGTATAAATTAGCGGGTTCGTTTCGAAGTTCCAATCACCTTAAGAAGGCTGGAACATCGAGAATATGGCAACAAAGAACAACAGTTCGAACAATATAAATATGTGAATAATAAACGTGTCTTTATATTATTTCTACATTCAAAGGAGACAAAAAACAGAAAAATCTGATGCTCAAAAGAAATCGGGGAGCTTGTGTACTGTGTGACTATGTTTGTCAGTGCGCTCACAACGGAGCTGCGTGTGGATTAGCGAATGTCCATCAAGTCGGGTTACAAACTCCGTACCCAACAAAACTATAAGAATGATTTATATTTTCGGGGCTGATTCAATGATGCAAGTTAAGGTTGATTTTGGGCTTAAAACGTGACCGGCCATGTTTTATAATCGATTCAGTTTCTGGAAGCAGTTCAATAATTGGGATACCCCCAAAAAAGTAGAAAACGTTAAAGGAAATATGCAATTGATGGGGTAAGAATGCAATTTTTTGTACTAAATTTAATTCAATGCAAATCCCGAGTGCCCCGCAAGTTAGAAGATTACAGTCAAAAAAAGGTAATGCTAAATGTGATGTAACAAGAAGAGATAATGATAGGAGATTAAGGTTATTCGAATGACGGGAATTGGTGATTGATTCTTGGCATGGAAATATTAAAATGTAATTGTTCATGGAAGCAACATCATAGGGTTTTGTTTTACAAAGTGGCAGTTCTTGAGAATGAAACTGCGTGGAACATTCCCCTTCTGAATTGGTAAATGGGTAGGATTGAACCCCGTCAGTGTCAGAGTTTCCAAGAACCAGATACTTGAATTTTGGGAACTAAAGAATGGAGCTTATCTGAACATTTTTTGCGAGGGGAGATGTCAAAATGCGATAACGTAGAACGTTATTACACAATGTAATTGAATTTGTAATTATTCCATCATGTATTTTTGATTTCATTTACCTGACACACACTAACACAGAGTCTGACACAATATAAGGAGCCCATACGCGTAAATATGGACCGAAGATAAAAAAAAAATGCCCAATTCTCGCGACCACTGTCATGCTGGCATAGATATTACACAGATTTCATCAATCTTAGTACAATGAGAAAGGTGCTGTCGCAGGGTTGGAAACCGAGACCAGGCACCTGCTCTCATCTCAAGTGAGAAAAGATATCATGATCTGATCCTAATCCGATATCTATATTTGGTGTATTAAATGATTGGATAAAGATTATATTAAAAATATCTAATACACTTTATCGAAAATCTCTGATTAGAAGACATCATGACTTAAGATAGAAAATATTTAAAACATTTTGCCGCCAAGAATTAACTTTTTTCATGTAAAATATTTTAAGAAATCTGTCAATAAATTCAATTGTATTATCTTATATTCTGATGAACGAATTACATTTCCAAAATTTGAATCAGGAAGATAAGTTTTGAACATTAATTTCTTTACTACTACTACTACACACAGCGAACAAACAAACACACACACACACACACACACACACACACATATATATATATATATATATATATATATATATATATATATATATATATATATATATATATTCCGTATATATATATATATTATATATGACGAATCCTATAGGATCAAAGGACGAATATTTTCTATGGAAATTTCTCGGACATTCAGGCCGATAAATGTTATTTAATACTGTTTATTATAAACAGAGCATATAGATATCGGATTAGGATCAGATCATGATATCTTTTCTCACTTGAGATGAGAGCAGGTGCCTGGTCTCGGTTTCCAACCCTGCGACAGCACCTTAAATACTTGTATCTATAAAAAGAATGTTAAACATAAAAATGTCTTTAATAAATTGTAAATTGTCGGACTTTGTCCATTATATATATATATATATATATATATATATATATATATATATATATATATATATATATATATATATATATATATATATATATATATATAAAAAGAGCTTTAGTTAAATAATTTAGACAAACTATGTCGGTTTATTTTTTAGAGTCCACGAATCAATTTCTTGTTAGCCGTAGAAAACACAGAATAAAAATATTTTTTATTTTCTCAAGCAACGTCAGTCTCATCTGAGACCATTTTCAGTATATGTATGGGTGGATATGATATATACATTTCTATTTATGTTAGGCAGATGTGTGAGAAAATAGAATGCCTATGTTTCAGTTTTTGCTCTCTAGAAGATCTTCATCGGACTAAAGTAATCATTTTATTGTTTGAAATATATATGTCTAGGAGGGGATGATGCAAATACGTGAGCGTCGGTTTTAATTTTGTACCTCGGAGAAACGCTGATGATTTTGGAACGCTGAAATTTAAATTTAACCTTTTTCTAGATGTGTCTACGTTCTAGCCGAATGTTTTATTTTTGCTTTTAAAAAAACAAAAACGATAAAAACAACAACAAAAAGCATAGTGAAACTAAATAAGTTTGACTACAATTCACACCAATTTAAATAAAAGCTTAAAATCATTTGACGCCATATTTTTTTATAAGCGTTTCACCCCAAGCAAGGCGGAAAGCCACTAGCATGCAAGGGGTTACAGAGAGTTGGAGCTAGATCAAATAGGAGTGATAGAGAAAAGGATGAAGAGAAGGATAAGGGATAGATCAGGGCGTCTGGAGACGTCGATTGACATTACATTTGAATAGTTGGAGATTATAGCTCTCAGAGAAACAGGAAGAGGTGGCAAGTCCCACGGGCGAGAGATGCGACACATGAAGCTATTGGAGTAGAAGAGACGGCGACATTAAACAGTTTCGACAGTAAAGGGTGTGAGCGAGATGCCAGCCTAGTAGAACACTTGAATTCATTAAGTTTGGCAACCAGCGAAAGAAGCTCACCGAAGCAGTTACCATGAAAATATTTGTAAAAAAAAAGACAGAGGGAGGCGACGGCACATCTGTGAGAGAAGCAGCGGGAAATGGTCATGCATGTGGGTTTGAGAGTCTTTTCTAAGGAGGGGAAGGTAGCCGGGAATCGTGTGATCAGCGGAGGAGATAGACTAATCAAGGTTGGTCTCACACAGAGCCGGTATATCCGGGCAGTTCGCAATGAGGAAAGATATCACACTGCATAAATTAGTTCTAATGCCATGGATGTTGGAAAATGTAATGTTAAAGGGTTTAGGTGATTTTTTAGGGGCTGGTTTAGGTTTTCTTTTTAGATCGTCGTTAATTATCATGTGAAATTGTGGATGTAAAAATGAGAAGGCCTGAAGTAAAAGAAGCAGACGGTTATCGACCGTGAGGTGGGCAGAGAGAAGTTTGCACAGCCTGCAACATAATATGGCTTCAGCTTTGCCCACGGAGGAGAATGCAGTGACACCTATCCATGCGCGACATGGCACTACAGACACCCCGGTATTATGCGACTGTTGATCAGAGGGGCCGCTCAAGACGCTACGCAAGATTTAGGGCTCCTAACTTCCAGTCGGAAACAGCAACCAGAAAACTGTCAACCGTGTACCCTCAGAATGAAGAAGCAATGCCACAGACTGCATACATCACGGAGAAACATGGCAGCACAAGTATAGAGGCTAGAGAGAAAGAGAGGGAGAGTTCCGGGAGCTGTCTAGGTTGCTTTCGAAAATCCATATAAGAGAAAACTCTTCAGACCAAACAGCGAACGATTTATTCAGTACAAATTCAACAGATTAAAAAACAAAAACAACAAAAAAAACCCCACAAAAAACAAAGAAACAACAAGTCACGTAGTCCTTTCGTGATCATACAGTCACTGGCCAGTATGTCTGAAATTATAGGATATTTTTCATCTCCTCCCATACCTTCATGCATGAACATAATTGCATGAGTGAGTATGCCATATAACCGCGAAAGGCAGTCTTGTGAAGCAATATAGACAAGGACTATTCGTCATGGTTGTAGATCACCATAGAGTCAGTCGTCTGCTTTGCGAGTTAGTCTTTCATACTTGCCTTTTTGTAGCAGTAACACATGAATGGATGACGTGATTTGAAAGAGCCTGAATTCTATTTAGTTGTAATAAATTCAGTTTGTCAATTTATTACTTTATTTTGTTTTTAAAGGTTATTTTTCTATATTTATTTTCTGAAAATATTTTTGTAGTAGTGAAGAGGTTCATCGGTGCATGAAGGCATAGCTTCACAGCGTAATTTTTCCTTTTCTTCTATTATATTTAATTAGTTTATTCTACTTAGAAAAATTACGGATACTTAAAAATATTGCCCCATACTTACTGTTTTTTTTTCAAATGAAAGTAATTATTAAAATTACCTATTAAAATCCCAGCGTTAAGCTGTCATAACCAGAGATGCTTCGTTACCTGTCTACACGTGAGCATTGAGGCATTTTGATGTTGAATCTACCTTGAGATCATAATTTCCATTAGTTGTTCTGCTTAATTTTCAAAAGGTTTCCTTTCCGACATATATATATATATATATATATATATATATATATATATATATATATATATATATATAATCTGTTTTTATTCAGGTGACTGAAACAAGTACGCGTTCATTTGTATTTGTGAATGATTC
>CAHIKZ030005588.1:442500-462500 GCA_903632075.3 Acanthosepion pharaonis | reverse complement strand
CGGGCTTAAACAACTGGGTCACAGAACAGGGTCTTGGAGAAGTATAAAAAATATAAAACTTATTGAGAATTACAAAAGAAAAGGAGGAAGTGGGGTGCCACTATCGCCTGCGTCCTGAAGGCACACAGCACATAAAAGTTTTTCTACGCTCCGCTTGTCATCAGGAGTGAGAAATTCTCCAAGTCCTCTTTCTTCATTATGCCACAAATATTTCAACTGTTTCCTCTGACCCTAAGAAAAAAGATCATTCCATACACATTTCATTTAAAACACCCTCGTTGAAGTTTAGACCTTTCATCATGCTTTCCCTTATAATCCTGTCTAGGTGCCCTTGTATTTTTATTTCTGTGTCTGCTACCAGCGTATCTTACGTGTTCAGATTGTCCCCACCAACAATAAATCCTGATATAAAGCCTATATTAAAAACCTTATGACCACCACAAGTTGAAGCACCGGTTCAGAAGTTAAGTAATATTAAGCCCAGATGGATGACCGCTAGGAAATATCAAGTTCTTTAACCTTGAACGTATAAGTCGTACAATGGATAATGGCTCGGAATTGTTAACCAGAGAGCCAGGTTCCAGTTCCCGTTAGGTTCGTTATATTAACTTACACGCAAAGACATTTTGGAATGCTATGAATCCACCACTTTTCTCCACCAGTTATGGATTAATTATAAGACTTGTATCGCTAAACCAAAATTATCTAAGAAAAAATAAAACTTACAATCTAAAAATATTTCCTGGATTTAAATAACCTGGAAAGGGTTGATAAACCGTAACTAAAATTTTCTACATGTTTTTATTTACTTATACCTCACCCAACGCAAGCCCCAAGATCCACTCAAGGTAATTGGTTACTGAGTAAAAATGTAACAGACGGGTAAGAAATAGTTTTATGAGGACGAGCAGGACAGATATTGATTGATCCTGGATTTAAAGAGACCAAAAATTGTAATTGTCAAGGAATCATTCTCTCAGGTATTTGTTCGATAAAGAAACAATTCTGGGGAAAAAAAAACAAGTTTCACACGGGCAGCATCTGCCCGTGTGAAACTTGTTTTTTTTTATCAAAGAAACAGGAAGGCAATGGAGATGGTTTACCACCATGGACATGGCATGGCGGGTCTTAGCTCTGAAGGTCCGAACTTGCGTCTCCAATGAATATAACGTATCTGAACATCTGCTATTCTAATAGCGCCATAGTCAGGGAAAGTTTGCCGACGTTTGTGGGAAAGGGTTGCAAGGTAGAGAATAATTCATTATCCACAAGTCCGCGAAAGCGCTTTTAAACCCTATCGAAACTGAAGAGTAAAAAAATACTCCATTCATCTGACTCTTGTAATTATAGAGCATGGAATCAAGAGTTTGATATTTTCTAGAGCGATACAATGAACCAACCATTCTTACAGTATCTTTTGCGATGACTCGAATATACGCGTTCCCTCTGAGATCGGGAATGAGCTCTAGAACATTCGAGTTATGGAGACTCTTTAAGGGCATAATTTGTGTGAGTTTAAGATCTGCTCCCAAATTAAAATATTATCAAAGTCACACAAAGAGAATGGAGATGTTTTGCCATGGTGAACATGGAATGGTGAGTCATAGCTGTCAATGATCTAGCTGTCAATGTCCGAGTTAGGCACGTTAAGCAATGTAGCTCGCCCGAGCATCTGTCATAGTAATAGCGAGATAGTAGTGAAAGGCTGGCGATGTTTCATCTGTGAGATAAGGGGTGCAGGATGGTGAATAATTGATGACCCACAAGGCTGCGTAGGCACTTTTGAAGTCTGTCGAGGCTGGATAGTGAGGATTGGAGATAGCACCAGCCAAGATATGGCAGCAATATTCCATTCTTAGTCTGATGGGACATGGCAACGGGTGTTCAGTATTTTTTGAATCGATACACGGAACCGACCATTCTTCCAGTAATATTATATTTTCTTACTAATTTGATACTTATAAAGATAGGGCATGAGGGAGTACGGATGCAATGAATCAACCATTCGTTCAGCATCTTTTTGCGATGGCACTAATATATGCGTTCCATCTGAGATCAAGAGTGAGCTTTAGCCCCCGAAGTTGTTCGAGTCAAGGAGCCTCTTTGTGGATATGGCCCCTCGTCTTGATTTGTTTAAGATCTTAAATTAAAATTACTATTTCATATTATTTTTATATATTTTATATTTATTTTATTTAAACAATTTCATGGTAATTGTTTGAAGTTTCCCCAAGGTATTTAGACTATATGTATATAAACGCATGACTAGATTGGTGACAAAGTATCACCATTTTACAGTTGAAATGGCTAGATGTAAACGTAAGTACCATGGCAATAGTTTATTCTGTCGCGCTTCTCTCTTGTCGAACTCTCCTCCGACGTTTTGCTTCTCAATCAACTTTGATTATCAAACAATTTAATTTCAATAATAATTGTTATCTTTTATTCTATTACTTCTCGTTCTATCATTTTTCTCCTTCCTTAAGATTGTTTTCTATCACCCAGTAGTACCTTTGCGTCTTAGTGGCTTGTCTTGTTTGATGTTAAATGATTAAAAACATTTATTTTCTTATAAAATTAAGGTCAATACTTTCATTTATTTTCCATATTTTTGTGAGTGCTTTGTGGACAATATCTGGTTGCCTAATAATTATGAATATATCCATCTAATTTATATTGTATATTAATTTTATTTTTCGTGTAAAATAAGGGATATTTAGTACAGTTATCTTCGTGATGTCCTCGTGGCCAAATTTAATTGGCCTAACAATTATAACTAATCCGGTCTTCTGCATATACCATATTAATTTTATGCTTATTGTAATATTCAGATCAATTCATTTTTTGGGAGGTCCTCGAGGGCAATTTCAAATAACCTAATACATCTAATCCTGTTGTTTTTTTTTTACATTATTTACATTGTTCGGACTATTGTCCTCATCTTTGTCGCCATATTTATCACAACGTTTCGGCCGTTGTACGCTCCGGCCTTCCTCAGGTGTTTGGAATTTCGAACTGAACCCTTTATTTCGCTCACTGGGGTAGACTATTCTAGTTCCACGTGCCATGTTTGATGGATGTCAGTTATCAGTTATCTCCTGCTAATTTCTCTCTGAAAGTTCTCCACTGCCTTAACCGGGTATTGAATTCACACTCTTTGGGTTCTGTCACTGGATCTAACCAACGCCTTTATCCACCAGAGTCTGTCTATATTTCTGAGATGAGGTATTATGTACATTATTTACATTATTCGAAATTCCATCCACCTGAAGAAGGCCGGGGCCTACAACGGTCGAAACGTTGTGATAAATAAGGCGACAAAGATGAGGACAATAGTCCGAATAATATACATAATGTACATCTCAGAAATATAGACAGACCCTTTTGTTTTTATGATCCATAGTAATCTTTTCTAGTAACCCCCAGATATTTATACAGTTTTCTTTCAGTTTCTCTCTGCTGGAACAGCTCCTACTGCTGAGCTAAAACATTTTTCTACTGATGTCATTTCTTACTTCATTGCTCTTCAATTCATCTTGGGCGTAAAAATCTGAGCATTTTTATCCGAATTTCTAACATGAAGACTTTTCGCTTACATTATTTATATTCCTACTAAACACTCCATTTTTGTCCTCATCTAAACTTTTCGGTTCTGTGTTTTCTGATTCAATTAACTGACAATGGATCTCACGATATTTTAGAAAAAATTATTCGGTTATAGATTTCTCTTCATCCGCTGTCCAAGTCTACGGACATCTTGTCTTGTTCATTTTGTATCGCCACACACTTGATCTGACAATTGTCTAGTGAATTAAACTTTGATTAGTGAATTTAGACTCAGCGGAAACAAGGCGAGCAGTGATATCGAGATGAAATATCCTCAGATGTGGTCAGTGGAACGAGGAAAATGTACTTTCATTGAATATACAAGAGTCTTCATTCAAAATTGACTGAACTTTACACGAATCGGCACACGCTGAAGTTGTGATAATAACAACAAAGATGAGAATATCAAACCGAATGTAAATAACATTTTAGCAGACTCATTAATGTTCTTGATTTTTTTTCCAGTGACTGCCTTGAAAGTAAGCATTAAAACATTTATTAAATGGACCTTTTCTAACAAAAATTATCTAATAATAATTACTCAACCGCCTTCTTCAATAGAACACTTTGACAACTCAAATGTTTTCACAATTGTTGGTTTTTCAAATAACCTTTAATATTTAGCCATAATTTAAATATGTTTACAAATTGATAAAGAATAAGATCACGACTAGCCACAACTTCCTCTCCTATCTCTAAGTAACATATGAAGGAGATCGACTTAAATCACTGAACAAAGGAGAAACACGGTGTGATTGAAAAAATATAACCCACATTAACAGGTTGACTGACAAGTCCCCGTATATTCGTGATTAGACTTTTCGGTTTACGCCTTGTCTACAGATATTAGTGACGTTTATATTTCCATTTAAGTTTCACCTCCAACTGTGGGAGATATTCTATGCATGTTTCTATATAAAGCAATGTTTGCGATTTCCTTTGGAAGTTTTGAGAAAAATATATGTCAATCCAGTTGTCGTAACTTTTATTTCAATGATGCACAGTAGTTAATAAAAAACAAAGCCCCAGGAAAAAAAAATAGTCATTCAACTACAATATCCTAGAAACCGGCCTTCGGGCAGCCATTAACGTAGCTGCTGCGGAGGCTTTTTGGGCATTCGGCCTTTTGACATCAGAGTCCTTGAAACATAAAAGTTCTAAGAATTTAGAAATAATAAAATTATTTTATCTTTATTCGACACCTTAATTCGGCATAATCCTTCTTCGTATACGCAACCGATCTCCGTAATTTGTTTACATTTATTTTGTGCGCAATTTTCATTTTGTTTTAAAATTGTCTTTCTTTATGATCCCTTCATATAAAGTCAGTTTTAAAGAACTTTAGGAAACTCGAACTATGTAATATTTTGAATCTGTCACAGTACGCGTGATAGAAAATGAGTAACGTACTATACAAACACACAATCTCATCCCAGGAAGACATGAACTCAGATGTTTATGGATCTTTGTTCAGGTATATTTGTTTTTTCTTTAATTTCCACAGAGCCAACCAGTAGTTCATCACCAACTAGGCTGAGTGGGCATTAGTCACATGCTAACAGTTTCTTCTCTCTTACTTTCCTGTCAACTTTGACCTTCAAAAATTTAATCGTAATGTCAATCGTTATATTCACTCTTGTTAATTCGTTTTCTTTTTATTCTCTCTTCTTAATAGTGTTTTATTTTTCTCATAATCTCTCACACTCAGTAACATCTTACCTCTTAGTGGTTGTATTACTTTGCTTGGGTGTGAAATGATTAGAAAAATGTCTGGGTGAGACTGCAAATTCTTTTGTGATGAGGCCAGTATTCTCGGTCAGGGTGGTTTACAAGCTTCCGATGTGTTTCGTTGATCCATTCACAAGTCTTCTTTTAACTAGTCTATTGGTTTTTCCCGATGCCGCACTTTAAGAAAACATCGCATTGACAAATTGATCATAGTGGGAGTCGAACCCGGGTCTCATGGTTGAAAGGCTAACGTTATGACCGTTCGTCAATATCAGGAAATACCTAACTGCTCACAGAGTATTTATATTTAAATTATTCCTCTTTTTCTTCATTTTAATATTGTTTTTCTCATGTTAGCTTTTTAACAGACATAGAAACACATATCTGGTTTTGAAAAAAAAACTTTCTTTTTTTAATATGAATTATATCAGATATTTTAAAATTAAAGAGAATTCCTTGTCACTTGATTTTAAGTCTGTACGTGTTGTGATCCTTTGTAGATAATGAATATTTATTTTCTCTCTTAATTTTCCAAGATATTTTTCTTCTACTTCACTCATATTCCTAACTTTTCATTTGTGCCATTAACGTTTTCGTGTCTTCTTTTCCTTTTTTGTTTCTTTTACAATATATCAATCTTTAATACTCTTTATGATAATTCCTTTTCACTACCTTAAGCTTGTTAAGCGAATTGATTCTCGAACCCAAATATAAGATCTTGCTACGTTAAAGTAAAAAAAACAAACTAAAAGGCGAGTATATATATATATATATATATATATATATATATATATATATATATATATATATATTAGTCTTATGTCTATCGTCTTTTCATGTTGACTTGAATATCGTCTAATTTTAATTATGTTTTAATAACTATGTCCTGAAGAAGGTCTACTAGACCGAAACGTCTGACGTCGACATTGAAACAACATTAAAACAGCATACTTGCATATTCGGATTTTTGTTTTTCCATATTTTCTTCACACTGTCGGATCTATATCCACATATTTGCTTACACACACACACACATATATATATATATATATATATATATATATATATATATATATATATATATATATAATGCACGCGCGCGTGTGTGTGTGTGTGTGTGTGTGCTTTATTTTTGTGTTGGGCAAAAGCAATTCCCAACGAACCTGTTGCTACATTTTCAGCTTCGCTGATGTCAGACTTGCTTCATGTAATTCTACTTTTATTTAGTCTTGTGTAGAATTAATTACTACGTTCGTTGCACCGAATAACTCTCACGCTTGACTTCATGAAACGGGTGAGTGCTGTCTGTGTTAAGGAACGAAGGACAACTAAGACCGCACCCCACTTAAAACGGGTCATCATGGAGTTATTTTCGAATCCTATACATTTAACATATACCATGTTGATTCTGTTGCGGCAACCGTTGGTTTCAAATCATTAGAGATATTATGATAATGACCTGAAAGGAAGTAACCTTTTGGTACTTAGGGCCCCATGCCTAATTCCCAGCCTTCGAAATGATCTGAATTATAAAGGTTAATGATCATGTACCTTTACATGTAGAGGTCAGGACATCTGCAAATATAATTATCAGGATTATTTTACCCTCTTTAATTGATGCACCATTGAAGAGAAGAATTCATAACGGTATTTCTAAGAAACATTTGGACGTTAATGTTTGTTTTTACTTCTTTTTGAACAGAACTATACGTGTATGCCTTTTATCAAAAGAATTTAATCAGTATTGAGTATACCCAAAATGTTACAAATAACTATCATTTAAAGTTCATTTGTCTGTAGATTCGCAGACAATAACATCAAATAAGTTTGAGAGCGTTAATGTTCTTGCGAATTTATTCCGTTTAGCTCTGTCGGTCAGAATAACTTGTGTCACAGTAAGTGTAGAATAAATTAAAATGCAAATTCTACCTTAGATTGTTACGTTCATTTTCGCATTAACACTCTTGGGAAAGGTATACATATATCTCTTATCTATGGGTTAAGTATCAGGCTAGACTCACTGGCTTTTGATGACAGCCGGTAGAGAAGAAGAAAAGCTACGAATAAAAAAATTAAAATTAAAAAAAAACCCGCTCAAAATGTAAATTCTATTATATTTTTCAAGAAATAAAGTCAGTTCACACATATGAAAAGAATACGGAACCTGTGGAATGGCATGATCGCTAAATTACTGCAGGGAAATTGCAATTAAAAAAAAAACCTTAACTCGAGTCAGTTTGATTCGAGATATTAACAAATGATAATATTTTTCTTCCTCTATATATAGCGTAATGACAAAAGAAAGTATCGATTTAATTTAATTAAGTTAATTCGAGCTGATGTCTTGAACCGGATAAAATTCTCTATCTGCAGTTTGTGAGACTGAATTTTTAAATACTAATGTTAACTCAGTACAACACCTAAGAGCCACTTAAGGTAGAGGTTTAATGTATGGCTTTGTATGGTCACAAGAAAAGAAGTTCATAAGGTTATGGATGGACGATAACAGTTAACCGTAGGCTTGAAAAACTCATGATTGTAGCGCTTGAGAAATACATGTGCTTTGTTGTATACATATATATATACAACAAAGCAGCAGTTCTTGGGAATAACCTGCCCGAGTGAAATGTAATTTTTACTAATTGAATATGAAGTGGATAAGGATGAGTTCTTGGGTCCACGGCATGGTGGGTTCCAGTTGCGAAGGTCACGCCTGGTAGGACCAAGGAATGTAGCTCCTGAGAATACCTGCTTTTGGAAATAACGATAGAGTAGCGAGAGGCTCGCGTGTTTGTTTTTTCTGTGGAGAAAAGGGTTGTGGGGAATCAGATACTTAATGGTGTGGTACAATTAACCGACCATTTCCCCAATATGTTTACCACTAGATCGTGTATATGAGTCCCACTTAAGGTATGCGTTGTTTTCCCTTGTTTATCGTGCCCTCTATTCGACCCGTGATTATCATATTCTCCAGGCCCTCCTTCTTTATGTATCCCAGAAACTTCAGCTATCTCTTCCTGATGTTAACTATAAGCCTCCTCGTTTTTTACATCCTCTCTAAGGCCTCATGCTTGCGCACATACTCGCTTGATGATGTCATTAGCATCCTTCTGTAGAACCACATCTCTGTCACCTCGATTTTCTTCTTTATCTTTGAGGAAAACGTCCAAAAGATGTCACGTAACAGTTCAGTATTCGTTTCTTTGTTACCAAAGAAATCCTGTCTCGCAATACTCTGACCAGCTTTTGGAATGTGTCCTTGGCCATTCCAATACGTCTACGGATGTCAGTGTCGCATTTACCGTCCTCTGTCAAGACGCTGTCCAGATATTTAAACTTCCACGTCGGATTGATTCTAGTGATTCCTTGAGCCACCGTTATTTAACCGTTCTCAACTGAGAAGTTCAGTTTCATTAATAAAACTCTCCTTTATAGAGATTTTAAGTGCATAGAAGTTCTAAGTTTGGAAAGTATCCCTCTCAAATATATGACCTGATCACGTAGAGAGTATTTATTTCAAAATTTTAAAGTCTATATTCGAATCACCGTTACAGATTATTAGTATCTACTTAGCATCGCCCAGGAGTTGTTATATTACTGATAGTCAGATGGTGCAATGTCACGAAAGTAAGGAGGATGTTGTAAAACTTCCATATTTATTCCATCCTGTCTATAACGATAAACTACATTCGCGTCCTAGGTAAGACGATAAACTACATCCAACAGGTCTTTGATCAGGACGTTTTGAGGAGCATGGAACCACTTCTTAATTGCTGGTGTTCCCAGGATCCGGGATTGTAGCACCTGTTAGGGGGTTCAAGCTATGGGCAAATAGTTGAGCTCCAAACTAGTGTTGAAACAATATAAATAGGTTTTAATAACCAAAAATACTTTATTAAAATATTATTACCAACAATAAATTTTTGAAGAAAAAATTATTACCAGCAAAATACTTAAGAAAAAAAATTACCAGAAATAGATTTCTATTTATTACTAGCAACATATTTTTGAAAAATAAAAAGAACCAGCAATAAAAATCGTCGGCATTAAATAATCCATTGAGGTTGATATGCCGTAAACCAAACCAAACCAAACCAAATCCCTAATTATTGAAATAATCTTTTCTTGGATGACTTGTTCAAAGCCTTCTCTTGCATTATCGTTTAAGAGCAATGTACCTTTACGATAAACCATCAAGCGATCCTAACCTAAAAGAAAAATAGATAGACTATGTAGAAAGAAGTTACGAGGCACACAACGGAAACTCGAAATGAGACACATTAAGAGACGCTTTAGCTACATCAGCAAACGGTATCATCTTAAATGAGACAGTACGAAGAAGGAGAAACGAATGGACGACTGATGAGATTTTCGACATGATGGAAATAAGACCGAAAACTCGGTCAAGGTACGGAATGGAATATAGGAAATTACACATTGAAATAAGGACCAAATGCAGGCAAGCTAAAGAATAGTGGCTAAACGAAAAATGTGCAGAAAAAGAAAGATTTAGTACTACCAACAAAAGAGACATGCACGAAAAGATTAGACAACTAACAGGACAAGAGACGTGCTCGTCAACAGGCTGCCTAAGATCAAAGATTGGAACACTCATATTCGAGAAGGAAAAAACTCTTCAACGCTGGAACGAGTATATTGGAGAACTCTTCCAAGATGTAAGGGAACAACCAGCAATACAAAGAACTACTGACGGATCTGGAATTCTGAAAACCGAAGTAAAAGCCTAATTGACCAAACTGAACAGAAACAAGGCAGCTGGACCAGACGGAATTGTAACGGAAATGCTGACAGCCTTGGATGACTTTGGCATAGAAAGGGTCAACGAAATACCAAATGAAATCTACAATAGCGGAGATATACCAGAAGACTACAGCAGATCTATCCCCGTAGCTAAGCGCAAATGGATGAGAAGTTCAACGAACAATAAGCCACGTGACAAAGCTCATCCTCGGTATTCTAATGAACCGATCGCATTGCAGAATCAGCCCGAGATAGGACAAGAACAGTGCGGGTTCGTTAAAGATACCGGAACAAAGAACGCGATATTCAAGCTCAGAATGTTATCAGAAAGAGCGATACAGATGCAAAAGGACGTGTACCTATGTTTCATAGACTACGCAAAGGCCTTCGACAAAGTACGCCACAAGGATCTGATGGAACTGCTCAGCAACCTTGATATATTCGGGAAAGATATCAGAATAATCAAGAACCTATACTGGCAGCAAACAGCATGCATGCGCATAAGGACAAGTTCAGTGAATATACAAAAATAGAAAGATGCAAGGATGCGTCTTCTCACCCGACCTGTTCAACCTAGACAGCGGGGCAATCCTGTGAGTATTGGAAACCCTACCAGAATTTAGCATTGGCGTTCATAATCTTAACAATATAAGATAGCATATGACACAGTATTGATAGCAGACACGGAAACGAAATTGCAAAATTTCCTACAGAAGGTAGCAACGCTCAGGAGCTGTCATTGATCATTCCAGGCTTGATGGGGTCTTCACTACTAACGTTTTTTAAAGTAGTGTGCAATGTCAACATCTTGATTATTTTCTCTTTGAATGATATTCTTTTTAGTTGCTTCTATTGAACATCTTCAATGATGTGGTTTTTGTTACTTGAGAAAACTTTGTGATTCTGTATCACCATTCTACGAGATCCGATGATGGGCAACCCTCTTCAAGACACACAGGTTTCATTCACTTGCATCCATTTTAATCAATAATCTGAGAAAACGTTTGTATATAGCCCAAAGTTCAGAGATGTATGAACGACCTGGACGCAGTAAATTGCTATTTTGTTTCCCGAGCGCTAATATCCCTTCAAATGTTTCCAAAATAGTCTTATTTCCGTGCAAATGTACATGCTGAACTCAAATCAACAATTAGATCATGAAGAAACCTACCTTTTTGGATGTTAACAACTAGAAAAAATTTGGGCCTATTTACTTCCTTTACAGAAAATCCTTGCAGAAATCACTACGCGCTTCATAAAGTGATTTTTTTGACATTTTTTTCAGAAGAAAGTTAACTTTCAAATATATGAAAATATTGACAAATAAAAGAATAACAAAGTAAGAAGTACAGTAAAGCATTTTTTAATAGATAAAATTTTCATATCTATGGAAAAAATGGCATTGACAATTTTTGAAAAATGAAAAATTTGAAGGGATATTAGCGCTCGGGAAAGAAAATGAAAATTTATAACGAAGTAGTATTTTAATAGTTAAATGTTTCATATCTTTTTCAAATGAAATAATACAATCAACCCTTCTACTTTTACCAAGTTTGTGTAATAATTTTTGTTTTATCTTCAATTTTACAATATAAAAAATGCTTTATTTTTATTATTTAATCTGTTCTTTTAATTTCTCATTGCTATTCGAAGCGGAAAAAAGGTTCTATTGTTTTATTTAATTTGTTTTTGTTATTAATAAAATTAAATTACCAAAAAAAAAATTACATTTCTTTACCGTAATGCGTAGCGATTTTCTGCAAAGAAAGTTTGTAAAAGAGGTAAATAGGCCCAAATTTTAAGACTCCGCCAAAATCTTTCGGCAGTGAATGAAGATTCATGATGGCAGTAATGGGGGACGAATGACCAATAAGAAGTCCGATTTTTTCTTGTCGATAACTCCAAAACGCTAAGGTTTCTTCATAATTTAATTGTTAATTCGAGTTCAGCATGTACATTTGCACGGAATTATGACGATTTTGGAAACATTTGAAGGTATATCAGCGCTCGGGAAACAAAATAGAAATTTACCTTGGACGTTATGGATGGCAGTGATATAACAGTTTCAATCTGACGAGACTATTTAAAAATATGAATTAATATTTTGGTTTTGTAAAAACTACACATAGGTGTATCATAGTCTTCAATTTTATTAAATCTTATAATGAACTGGTCGCGTACACCTTGGTATTGTGACACCATTTAGCGGTCGTGTGAAAATGAAAAGCGAGAAATAATTAAAGCGAGAAGAAGCTGAAATAATTAAGGCGATAAGAAGGCGCGAAAAGATGAAATAATTAAGGCGATAAGAAATTGAACGAGAAAGACATCAGCTGAAGGCCACCCACAGAGAGAAAGGGAGAGAAAGAGAAAAGAAAAAACAATTAACTATCTTTCGGAGATATCATTTGGTTTTGGGAAAAACACCTGTTTTATGTCAGAGCTGGCCATGATAAGAGTTTGCTGCCTGGACAGATTTTGGCGAAGGAGCACGTAGGCATTAAGGAGACAAAGAGATTCACTTGACCAAATCCAAAGATTATTTGATGAAAATCTCGTTGACGAACTCCAGATGATATTCGGTTAAGATAGAGATTAGGGACCACACTTCAAGTCGTGGGAGGTCTGCTCGGGGAAGAGAAAGAAAGAAGAAAAAAAAAGGAAGATAATTTTTTTTTCCTTTGAGCGATAGTTGCAAACACCCACGCTGCTGAGCGTTTATTGGCTGAATGGTGGCGTGAGCGGTAGGCGAAGTTAAACTATGAGAAAGGAGGGGAGGCCTGTTGACGCCTCTGAGGGGATTGGTGTGAGATACCACTATGAGAAAGAAGGGAAACCTGTTGACACCCTCTGAGGGGATTGGTATGAGATACCATTATGAGAAAGGAAGAATTTGACAGGACGATTCCCTTAAAGTAGAAAGTAATGGACTTCCAAAAATGGAAAGTAATAAATTTTCCTGTCCGAAAACAAAGCAAATCCTTGTTGTGGATTTAGAATTATCAAGGAAACTCAAACCCCGACAAGCACACCCCGGTTTTGGTCGGCGTTCATATAAGCAGAGTCGCAGCGAGTGGACGGCAGTAACACAGAAAGCAGTCGGAGAGAGAGACGCAGAATTGAGCTGTGAGCTCTGAGTCTCGCCTCGCAGGAAGCTGACTGAAGATCCACGCATCCCAACTTCAGCTTCTAACCAAGAACAATTTATTTTTGAAGAACGACTTAGACTCACACCACCAAAACAAGTTTTACGAATATCGCCTGAAGATACACCAAAAACCAGTTTCTTGAAAAAAAAAACTTAAGATGTTAAGACTCGCCTAACAAACGCAAAGTGTCACGAATCCATATTAGCGGTTTGGGAGAAAGACTCTGTCCTGTATTCAGCAACCAGATATAAAAATATTTGTTATTCTTTTTTCAATACATTTGAGTTGTTCTTTTTTAACACATTTGAGTTGTTACTTTATTTTCTTTTACATATACTTGTGCGGTGTTACATTTGCTCAGAGTCGGCTTGCATTGCGGCCCGGCGACTGATTGATTTCCTCTACCTAAGATCAAATCACAACGTGGGTAGGTTAGACTAGAAATCAAAGTAGTTACTTCGGTAACCAGACGTTGGAGGCGAGCTGGGAACGACAAGGCTGATACCGAATCTAACCAGAATCCCATCCGAATCAGCAAAAAGATTAGAACGTCACATTTGGTGCCGCGACCAATACCAAGTCAGTTGGTCGTCACAGGACAGGACGGCAACGGGGCAGACAGGCACGGGGTGACGTCACAGTATTTAAAGCGTTTAATATTTATTAATTCGACATTCTGAATGTTTATGATAGAGTAACGTGACAATTGTGTAAAAGTTAGTTAAACCAACAACACACAGAAATTTGTGGAGGGTCAAGTCCATTTTTATTATGAATTAATCATACAGACATTAATCATATCACCCCATACAAGGCAGCAAAGTCACGAAGACACAAGTGCTTACTGATCGTTACAAAGTAAGAAAGAAGAGAAACATTGTAAAGGAAAATAAAAGAAGAGGAATCAAGAAGACAGTAGATAACGATTGACATTGTATTTTGATTTTTAAAGAGAAAAGTCAGCTGGAAATTCTACAAACGAGAAGTGCGATAGAATAAACTGATAGGATAGACCTTAGGTTTATATATCGTCAATTCAACTGGGAAATAATGAGACCTTGACACCTATATAGTACAGGGTTTAAAGCCTAGATACTATAGCGAAAATATCATGAAAACAAAGTCCCATAAAAAAATATTTAAAGGAAATACACAGGAAAGCTACATTACGGCGGTGGAAAGTGATTGAAAGAGTGACACCAGGTCAGGGCCAAATGATATTGTTGATTCTTCAATGTATTTTATCAAGAAACTCTAAATGTCCAGTACATCACGAGAAGCAGAACCTATGTAGCAAAAATATTCTAAAAATGAAAGAATGATAGACTTATAGATATATAAGCTAGATTCTGGAGAAATAATAAAAAAACTGTCCAGCATGACATAGTGAATCAAATAGCAAAATAGTTTTTCTGCTTCATGTCACCCGAAGAAAGAGATCTTTCACGTGATATATATATATATATATATATATATATATTATACGGTATCATCCTATAAAATGCAGTAATGTCACTAAGACACAAGGGCTTACTGAGTGTGGAAGGATTAGGAACAGAAACATTAAATTAATAATGAGCCGGTAGGGAAAAGTGTAACCAGGGAAGGACAGTAGATAGAGATTGACATTGCATTTAAATATTTGGCCTAAAATTTGGAGCTGGAATGGAGTTCCACAAGCGAGAAGTGCGAGAAAAGAAACTGTTAGCATAGAACTTACGGCTACATCTAGTCATCTCAACTATAATCTGATGAGAACTCTATGTTAGACCAGTACTGCACTTAAATTCAAAACGTCTAGGTACCATAGCTCATTTAATAAATTTCCATGAAAGTAGTTTTAGAAAAGACATAGAGAGGCAACCTTATGTCAATTGGAAAGTTACTGAATCCGAGCCGCCAGATCAGGTTCAATAATATTGCCGATTCTTTGGATTTTATCAAGGAGCTCCAGGGAAATAGCAAAGGCATCGGGGTATGTGGACGAATGGTAGACTTATAGATATGCAAGATAGATTCTCTAGAGAAAAATCGTCTCGCACGACACAGTGAACCAATATATATATATATATATATATATATATATATATGATATAAAATTCCTTGCTGACTTCGCAAAATCATCATCTGTCATGCTTTTGTTTTTAATCATCTTTGCATTTTGTGATTAATTGCATAACATTTAATTTAATATCACCGCACGTTTTTGTATATCAATAAAAGGAAAATAGCAGATTTTCTTTCATGTTGTAGACCTCTGAACCGTGAATAATATACTTGTCAAAGACACGACAGGTAATTAAATTACAAAACAAACCAAACAAAAAGGATTCGTGTATATCGTTACATTCATTTGTATGTGACGCTTTCAAGTCTGTGACGAGACTTCACACTTGATACAAAAGAGATTGAATAATTTTTATTTCCAGCTTGAAAATTAAATGAAGCAAAGGCAATATAGTTATCGACATGTTTATTAAATTTAATACTATTAATTTAAGGGTGAATATTTTTTATCACTTGATATTTCGCAAAAAGAATTTTCTTCATACAATCGTAAAATAAAAAAAAACGCAATAAAACTGGCACATTAATTAATTAGAAAAATATATTTTATGTATAATATATATTATGGACATTATTGTCTTAATAATACATTTTTTCTATTAATAATGCATTCTTACAAGATTTGTTTTTATTTTTTTAAATTCAATTAGGATAATTTAAGAGTTAATTCTTTAAAATTCAGTTTCTATAGTGTTTAAATTTAGGAAATATTGTCATTAAGTAAAACGACATTTACTTATCATTAATTGTAAACCATATTACAATTTACGGACGCGTGTATTTTAAAAAAAGAATTTTGAATTATGTTTGTAAGTGTACAAAAATGCCGATTTTTGTCTATACGGATGTTCATACACCACATTACCAGAAAATAAAAGCGATAACTATAGTAAATTTAAAGCCAAAGTATGTATTTCAATAATATTTGAATAGTTTTTTAATCGTTTGAAATAACCTTTTATGCCTTCCATGAGCATGGCGAATGCTAATATCTAGGAGTGTGGCTCATTGCGGCTTCTTCGTGTAACATTTCCCGCTGAAATAAAGTGCAAACATATTGAATCAATTGTCAGGTTTGCAGAGAGTTGGGTCACTGTCTTATGCAAGACAAATTTTCTCAACTGAATCCATCTTATATATTTCCAACACTACCATTCGTAAATGCATTAAATATGTAAATAGAGTTCTTGGGTTAATGTTTCCAACTGGCAGGAAGTGGAAAGATTATATTGAATCAATTACTTGGTTCTCTGCTAGGAAAGCTGGTTCACTGTCTCGTGCTATATAACTGTTCTCAAAAATCAGTCAAGTATATTTATAAGTTTGCCATTCATCCACGCTTTGAATATTACTGCCACATATGTTCTTGTTCTTCTGCTATGTAGTTAAATATTCTTGATAGCATTCAAAGACGAATCTGACTTTCTGACCTGGTATCTCATCTTCCGTTACTTTCCCACCGTTGTTACATAGCTTTCCTGTTCATTTTCTATAAATGTTCCATGATAATTATTCGAATGAACATTCCTCTATTGTACGTAGACTATATTGATTTAAAAGAAGTACTCGATTGACGACAAGGCCTCGTCATTTTATTGCTGAAATGGTTAGATAAAACCGTAAGTTCTATGCCATCAGTTTCTTCTATCATACTTCTTGATTGTGGCAATCTCTTCCGGCTTATTGCTTCCCAGTCATTTTGAGCATTAAAAATTTAAATGCAATCTCAATCGTTATCTTCTGTTTTTTTTAATTCCTCTTCGTTTATTCTCTCCCCTTAATAGTGATTTTTCTCATATTTTCATTTCTGCGTCTTAGTGACTTTATTGCCTTGATTAGGGGAACTGATTAAGAAATATTTTAAAACGTTGTTTTCCTTTATTCATTTCTTTCTAGCAATACTTTCATCTTAATTTCAATATTTTTTTCATTATGTGACGTTCTAATCTTTTGCTGATTCGGATGGGAATCTCGTTAGATTCGGTACCAGCCTTGTCGTTCCCAGCTCGCCTCCAACGTCTGGTTACCGAAGTAACTGCTTTGATTTCTAGTCTAACCTACCCACGTTGTGATTTGATCTTAGGTAGACGAAATCATTCAGTCGCCGGCCCGCAATGCAAGTTGAGTCCGAACAAGGGTAATACCTCACAAGTATATGTAAAAGAAAAGAAAATAATAACACGAAAAGTTCAAATGTGTTAAAAAGGATAACAATATTTTATATCTGGTTGCGAAATACAGGACTGCATCTTTCTCCCAAACCGCTATATCGATTCATAACACTTTGTTTCTTAGGCGAGTCTTAACATCTTAAGTTGTTTGTTCTTTAAGAAACTGGTTCTTAGAGTGTCTTCAGGCGAAATTCGTAAAACTTGTTTTGGAGGTGTGAGTCTAAGCCGTTCTTCAAAAATAAATTGTTCTTGGTTAGAAGTTGAGGTCGTGATTTGCGTGGAATCTTTCAGTCAGCTTCCTGCGAGGCGGGCCCAACTCAATCCAACTCAGCTGCGAACTGCGAACTTAACTCGAACTGCCAACTGAACTGGAACTGTCTTTCACTCGCTGCGACTCTGCTTATATGGACGCCGACCAAAACCGGGATGGGCTTGTCGGGGTTTGAGGTTCCTTGATAATTCTAAATCCACAATCCATTTCTTTGTTTTCGGTCAGTAAAATTTATTATTTTCCATTTTTGAACGTCTTTCCTCCTCCCACCTTCTTTTGTTCTCATATTGGTAACTCACTATATCCACAGAGGGTGTCAACGGGTTTCCCCTCTCTCTCACAGTGGCATCTCATACCGATCCCTTCAAAAGGGGGGTCAACAGGCCTCCCCTCTTTCTTCAGATGATTACCTTCGCCTGCCGCTCACGCCAGCATTCAGCCAATGAGAGCCCAGCAGTGTGGGTGTGGCCAGACTGGCCTCGGTTTAAAAAAATCTTGCTCAAAGAAAAAAAAATCTCCCTTTTTCTTTTCTTCCTTTCTTTGCTTCCTTCTGCCCGAAAACAAGTCCTTAGACTCTTATCTTAACCGAATTTCATATGGAATTCGTCACTCGGGACCTTAACCAAACAAGTGGGTGGTCAACTGGACGTATTGCTCCTTGGTGCCAATTATTCGTTCTGATAAAATAATTTTGCTATCATAGCCAGCCCTGACAATAAACAGGTGTTTTTTCCCAAATGACATGGAGTTGGTTCAACGGACATTTTGGTTTCGGCCCAGCTTGACCTAGTTAATTTTTATCTCCCAGCACTTTGCGGGAGGTCGCTTGTCCAACTTGAAATTTTTACCATTGCCATGGGCAGATTGGATATATCTTATTCTGTGCGTCGTCATAAATTAAATCCGACACATCCGCGACCTTACTTACCTCGCTAATGAGAATAAAACCTTTAGAATTTTTCTTTGTTAAAAAGAATAACATCGCTTAGTGTCCTTTTCGTGATGGCTTCTCATCACCTAAATTTAATTCTCGCCTTTCTTTTTTTTCTTCTTTCTTTCTAGCACCCTAAATAGTGTCACAATTACAAATAAACAACTGGCCGTCATTTTACGACTGTTAGTAATCTGCGCTGATTGGAAAATATATCGCGTCCTGCCATTCGCTGTATTATAACGTCTACATTATCGTGATAGCTACACTTACACCTTCAGCTACGTGTGTCCCATGAACGACAGAATAAAATATCTAACTTATGTTCGTCTCTCTCATAGATCTTCATTTTTCCCCGATTAGAATTAATATGAAATAATGTTTTTATCTGCTGTGTCGCTTAAAAACAGGGGCAACCACGGCTCCCTACACGTTACTCTCCGTAACTGCATTTGTCTCCTTAATCTTCCTCCTAATTCATGTTCTTATATCAATTTACACTAGCTAATGTAGTAGTTTACACGCTGTATAGTAGAACCGTTGTTCTTATAAGTTCTTTATTACAAGCATTCTTCATTCATGGTGTTGTCTATGAAATGTATACCTGTCAAAACTAATATTGACTGAGAAAGTTGAAATTTCTAGAACATATAATAAGGAAAGGGGACTTGGAGCATTCGACACTCAGAAGTCACTGATGGTAAGTGTAGCACAGCGAAACATCATCTTCCGGTTGAAATGGCTAAATGTAACCGTAAATCATTGGCTAATACATTCTTTTATATCACTTCTTGCTTGTGAAAATCTCTTCCGGGTGTTCCGCAACGATACTCATCCAAGTATTCAGATAACCTCGGAACAGTGCCCCAAGAGCCACGACTGATTTTTACCCTTAGTCGCTCTATCGCAGGTCTAGCAAGGTATAGAAGTAATTAATTTTGGAGATTTAGGCTTATAGCAATGAGTCAAGAAGAATCATCAACAGAATGCAGAAAGCACTGGACGGCCGTTTCGTCCTATCTGAGACTCATCAGCAGTGCGCATCCACTACCGAGAATCGAACCCGGACCGTTTCGATACAACGCAAACGTCATACCAACTGTATCACGGGACTCGGTGACAAGGAAGACACAAACTAGACTCGATATAGCGTGCTAATACTCAATACTTGAATACTGAATACTTCGAGAGAGAGAGAGAGAGAGAGAGAGAGAGAGATAGAAAGAGTGAGAGAGAGAGTTGAAATGGTTAGATGTAACCATAATGTCTATGCTAACAGTTTCTTCTCCTGGAACTCTTTTCCAGCTTCTTACTTT
>CAHIKZ030005588.1:435000-437500 GCA_903632075.3 Acanthosepion pharaonis | reverse complement strand
TCATTATCGGTCACGAAGTGATAATATTCTTCTCGGCCATTATCAGCTCACAAAAAGTAATTTGACCATATATATTTGTTAATAGTATGTCTTGTACATTTTAAAAGGACTATACCAGATTTTATCTTGTAAATGTATAAAAAAATAAAACTGGTCATAATGTCGGTAATTTTTCCAGAAAAATTACGTATATGATATAAATATTCAGCAATATATATTCATGATATATATATATATATATATATATATATATATATATATATATATATATATATATATTTATGAGAAATGTTTGTAGCCTAAATTGTTGATTGTTGGCGATTTTACATAATTTGAGATTTGCTAATAACTCTAAAAAATAAATAACGTCAGAAAGTGACAATTGAAATTTCTTGGGCATATAATGAGAAAAGAATGCTTGTAAAATTTGAAACTCACAGGACAGATTGAAGGCAAGTGAAACAGGAAAACAACGCATACACTACCTAACGAGATTTGTAAAACAGGGTTTAGAAGAAAGAACACAAACAGTATTTATGAAACGCTACGAAGGACAAGGCATTGTGGAGATCCAGGATCGCAAACGTCCTCAAGTGAAACATCACAAAAAGAAGAAGAAGAAGAAGAAGAAGAAGAAGAAGAAGAAGAAGAAGAAGAAGAAGAAGAAACAAAAATGGAAGTAACAGAAGCAACAGAAGAAGAAAAAAGAAGAATCATAAGAAGAAGAATGGCAAGACGAATAAGAAGAAACAGAAGACGAAGAAGTGAAAGAGATGAACAGAAAACTATTCATTTCATATATATATATATATATATATACTAGCAGTAGAGCCCGGCCTTGCCCGGGGATGTAATAGTAAGAGATAGATCAAGTATCGACCATCATAAAAACTGAAAAATAAAATTGGCAAAGATTATTGTTTAAGGTTGACGGGCACGCATGTCTTAAATAGATTTCTTTTTTTTTTTTACGAATTGGTCAAACCCAAACTCAAACAAAAACATTGTTTTCAATCGTTATGAGTTTACCGATTGAATAGAATTTTATTATTCTTGTAAATGGAATTTTTAAAGCATTCTGAATGTAAAAATAAATTAAAAAGTGTGCAAGACAATAAGAAACACTACCTGCCAAAAGAAAAGTGAAGTCTTGTTGAAATCGGTTGAAAAATGAAGGAAATCCGATCCCATATATAAACGAACACACACACACACACGCGCGCGCACACACACACACACACACACACACACGCGCGCGCACACACACACACACACACACAGAGCCTGGGTTTTATAATAAGTATAACTCGATATGAGTTATACCCCTTTCATTCTGGCGACAGTGATGCCTCTTAATCGTGTTTTCAAATTGATTTCGTGCAAAAACAATTGTGTTTTTCCAATTTTTGGCGCTGCTAGAACTACCGCAAGGTAATTTTAAGTAGTCCTGTGAAGTTTTGTTGAAATCGGTTGAAAAATGTAGGAAATCCGATCCAATATATAAACGTACAGACACACACACACACAACCTGGGTTTTATAATGAGTATGATATATATATATATATATATATATATATATATATATATATATATATATATATATATAATGATGAGATAGAAGCAGAAAATCGAATTCTCCTAATATTAATGAGTGATGAGTGCAAAACGTTAGAAATTGTGAAATATTAAAACAGATAATAAAATAAACAAGGAAATTGAAAACTTCGACAAGAATGATCAAGGAACAACGTGTAATAAGCATAACATGTTGACCTAACCAGCAAGAAATATTCGAAGTCCATTGTGATGCGATTGTGAACAAAGAAATCATGCAGATTTTTGAGAACATTCAAAGCAACAAACGGTAGACTTATTTTTTTTATTATTTTATTGTTTAAATGTACAGCTTATTAACATTCTCTGATAACCAGTCCTCCTATAATGGCATTGAATATTGGAAAATCTCCTCACAAATGAAGAAGTGATTTGAAGAACTGGAAATTTTGGAACTCCAGAAGGATGCTGACAATACAATGGACCGAACATGTAAGCATGTTTAGTGACAACGGCAACAAAAAGAAGACTTATGGTTAACACCAGGGAGAGAAAGTTGTAATTATTGATGCACACATTGAGAAAAGAGGATAGTTTTAAGAGCGCCGGAGAAAAGCAACGCTCAAACTAGTGGGCGAATGGATAGCGGAGCAGGAATTGGAAATGATGTCAAAAAGAAAAAAGTGTAAAGAACTACAAAAGACCAGGCATTTTGGAGAGCTATGCCCGTCAACGTCATGAAGGAACACGGAGCATCAAATAAAAATAGAATGACAACAGCAATGCGTATTATGGAAAATGAATATATCTGACCATGATAATACGTTAGCACTTTATTCCATTAACTTTCAACACTGTAAGGGTAGAGGAAAAAAAAAAAGAAAAAAAGAAACTGCAGTAACATAGAGAAAGAAAAAAGAGACGAAAGGAAAAACGTCAATTGTT
>CAHIKZ030005588.1:417500-430000 GCA_903632075.3 Acanthosepion pharaonis | reverse complement strand
ACTTGTTATTTAATTAGCACATATCGCTCAACACATCACAGACCTCACAAATACATTTATTGACATAAGACAAATATTAATAAAAATATTAGGAAAAAATATGTTTTATAAAAATTTTATATTTTGATGTGAAATTTTTTCATGTGTGAATTAACAAATTATGCTAAGTCTATTTTTGTTGAGATACTATTCAAAATGGAAGATTTATTATAATGAGTTAAACTATCACTAATATCCCGATAACATTTCTTCTTAAATAGCACAAAACTCGGGGATAAGCAATCATCTTAATTAATCTCTCAATATTAATAATTAGAAAGAATATGTGACGCAAAAATGAAAGACAAATAGAATCAGAGGAAATAAACGAAAGGCCATTACTTTACACTTGCTAGTGCTTTTCTTTTCTGTCCACATGAACACGTTTCCTTATTTTGATTAGTTAGGATTTATTTCCTTTGCAATTTCTTTTTCTTGTCTCTCTCCAATCCTTCTTCCTTTCCTCTGACCATCATTATCCACCGTTCTTTTTATAAAACTCATTTACAGACATCCGGATAAACAAACACACTGGTATGTTTTTAACTCTTTAACCCAAGTTCCATAAGACATTTCGCCATAACTGATCTTTTTTTTGCTTCCTTTTTTATCTTTTCTTGGAAAAAAATATTTTTCTCCCACCCCAACCACTTTAACACGTGACTTCAACGGCGTCCCTTCTTATTTTTTGTCGGTTAACGGACATGCCGACTGTATGTTTCTGATCTTTAGAGTTCGTCCATCTGTCTGACCAAATATTCTTCGTCCCTTCCCACCCACTTCACTAGCAAATTCAGACTTTATCAACCGGACCCCTATAGGCTTCATTCAAAGTGCACATCTCTCTCTCTCTCTCATATATATATATATATATATATATATATATATATATATATATATATATATATGGGATTGTGGTGTCTAGGGATGGCTGTGTGTGTGTGGCAAGCTGTTCATATCGAAGTATACTGGACGACTGCTAGGCAGCTATCCAATATCTGTTGCAGGCGCCTGGTAACGCACAATTTTATTTGTTCAACACCCACCTGTGGTTTATACTGGGACTATGCTGAAAAAAAACCTTAGTTACAGTTTCTGGAAGCGTGATCAGCAAGTAGAACAAGCCAGGTCGATCAAAAACTCGGTCATGATGACTTGCTGCACAACCATCGACGAACAATTACGTCTATCCAATTGCATACAGAAATCTTGAGTGAACCCGTGTTATGGTGTTCAGTCACTTTCGGAATGTGCTGCTAGGATCGTCATCTTCCTGAAAAAATCGATCATGGAGATATAGGAAACTTGATCTAATAGTCGAGAAGTTCTAATCACACGGCCACGCGTATGCATACACATATCTCTCTCACTATCTATTTGTCTATCTATATAACTAACTCTCTTTTTCTATAACTATTTATGTATCTAACTCGCTATGATTCCACCTAACTCCATAACTCACTATGCCCCTCTCCCTAAAATTGTCCCTGTCTCTAAAACTATTTTCAATCTCTGTCTCTCTATGTCTTCCTCTATCTGTCTCTCTTGATAACAATTTCTATCTATCTTTCATTTTCTCTATCTCTATTTATATCTATCTATCTATCTATCTATCTATCTATCTATCTATCTATCTATCTAAAAAATATCTCTCTCTATCCCTCTCAAATTCTATGTCTCTCTATATATATACATATATATGCCTCTTACTCTCTCTTTTTTCTCTCTCTCTCTATATATATATATCGGCGTAAATATTTTTGCTAATATTTGCTTATATTCATACAAATGCATTCACACACATACACACACACACATGTATGTATATATGTATATATATATATATATATATATATATATATATATATATATATATACTAAACATGTTGCCACGTGTAGGAATTATGAAACAAATGTAACCAAATATTTAATGACCACGTTAATATTGACAGAGTAAATGCTGAGAATAGAAAGAAAGCGAAGAGATACGTTTGCGCATTGTGAAGTGGTTGTCAACACGGAAAGAGGAACCGGTGAGTTAACTTCTTTTCGTTCACGTTGCGAAAGTTAGGGATCCATTTCTCCTCCCAAAACCCTAGCTTTGAATTAAATAGCAGTGTTGACAGGACTTTCTTCCCTTGAGCTGGCAACCAGTGTAGGAGGAGAAAAACTGAATTCAAAGGTAAGAAAATGGATGACCTCTGCCGGGCTATATTTCCATAGATACACCACTGCTCTTATGACTGCACTACGTGTGAAGGTCTTCTGAACCTAAAGAGTTACGGGACTCGTGTCTTGAGATATTGAACTAATCTCTGTAGGTTTATCTGCATTTTTTTAAAACTCTGATGCATTGACTTGATCAAAGCTTCACAACTCAGCTGTTCTCTCTCTCAGCTTGAGATTCTTTTTAAATTAAAGAATTAAATGCAATTATTAATGCGTTAAAGAAACTTTAATCTTGCAAGTCATTATAATCGTTCAGTCATCACTGGGTGTATTCACGGAAAAAAGATAATCAACAAAAAATTAATCTTTCAAGTTTTATGTTTGCGTGAGTATTATTTTATTTAAAATAGAGACGTTTGGTAGCGTCAATCATTAAGAAGCGGTATCAATGAAAAATATTAAGTTCTGAGACTATTTTGAAAGACGGGTTCCTTTAGCAAAGTTAATATTTTTCAAACATTCTGCTCAGTTTAATTGCTTTAGTGAATCTTTTTTAAGTGTCATAAAAAGTATTAACAGAACACGTTTTAAAACAATGGATATTGCCGAAAGTCTAACCTTTGATTATTTTTACTGAATAGGATAAGGTTTGATATGAATAGCAACGAAATCATTAATCCAAGGGATTCCACTTTAATAGGAGAAAATATTGCGTTGGGCGAAATATTCGTTCGGTTTATTAAGCAAAATGTCTACTTAATAATCGTCTACTTCAGGATGCAGGCGATCATAGACCCTCATCGCTGCCTTTTGGTATTCGGCTTGTTGGATCCTGCTTTGTTGTTCCAGTCTTTAAGAACGCAGGTAGACAGACTGACTCTTGGAACTAGCAGCCTAATAGCCTTCTACCTCTTTGAGGCAAATTATTAAAGGCCCTAATCAACGCTGAATTGGTTAGGCATCTCACATCGCAGTGCCTTCTTTCAGACAAATAATATGGCTTTCGCTTCTGGAGATCGACTGCTGATGTAATCAGGATTATTGCTGAAAATGTCTATAAAGCTTTAGATAAGAATGTGAAGCTTGGGCTGTTGTTTTGGAAATCTCGAAAGCGTTTGACAGGGTTTGGCATATCGGTTCTCTTCACTAGTTGAAAGGTCATGCTGTTTCAGGGCAAATATTTGAACTGATTTAGTCTTTCTTATTTAATCACGAAATGGAAGTTGCCTGAACGACCCCACTTCTAGATCTTTTGCACTAATGCGGGTGCTTCCCATGATTCTATGCTTGGAACTACTTTGTCCTTAATTTTCATCAGTAACCTTCCTGATGATATCCGTAATCTAATGATTTATTGAATTTTAGAAACCTAGGCTTTCAAATTCAATTTTCTATAATCGCTCTTATTTCCTGATAATGTGGTGTATGAATACCCGTATCTACAAAAAGCGGCACTTTTAAACACATACAAGAAAAATTAAAATTCTTTCTAAAATACTCCAGGTATGTTAATTGTAATAAGCTTTACAATTTATGATTAGTAAATATAATTTTACTTAATAATAATATTCCCTAAACTTTACACGATTGAAAATAAATTTTAAAGATTTAAAACTTAATAAATCATACAAATTAAAATAGAATAAATGAAAAGAAATCTTGTAAAAATTCATTATTCACCGATTTGTTTTCTTAAACAATAGTGCCTCAATATATCTTGATATATCTTATTCATAAAAGCTGTTAAAAGTTTTTCTAATAAATTAATGTCTTAGTTTAATTGCGTTCTTATCTTGCGATTCGGAGCGCATTTTCGCTAACACGAGGTCCGATTTTGACAAAAAAAATGATGATTTATATTCTCCAGGGTCTGCATTTAACTAATGTCGTCATTTAATATCATATCGTTGAATATCTTGAGTTTTCATAAAAGTGGGGTGTAACACTTGTAAAAAAATATTTTTACCAAGATTTTATAAAGTAATACATTTCTAAAAATTATTTAATTCATTTGTGAATAAGTCCTGAAAGTTTAATTAAAATCCGACAATTATTTGATTATTCAAGAATTTGAAATCACTGTGTCTTTCACTGCATAAAACATTAAAATTTACTATGCTAATTTATAGTCCATCAGCTGACGCTAGAAAAATAAGATTTTAACTAAAATTTCGAAAGTTTTACATTAACAATATAAACAAATAGTCAAAAAATACTTTTGTCTTTTCTCTTAATAATAACATAAAGATATTGAAGATAAAACATGGTTTTTATCAATTTGGGGACATTTTTTCATTACAGTAATCACTTTATTCAGAGAGTAAGTAGGCGTACTTACTCTATGCATATTTTTAAATTAAGCAATGTCTGTGGCTTCTTGTGAAATTTTGGGAAAAATGTATATGAAACTGCTTCTCTTAATTTTTAAGTTAAATTTTTATGAATATATAGCAGGTATAAAAACAAAGCTTAAGGTAAAACTTGTATTGATTCAACTACAATATTAGTCACATTTGCGGAATTAATTTTGTCAGCAATATATGATGACGTAGCTATATTTAGAAATTACGTACATCACATTTATAGCACATAATAATCCTTCTTTATTTGTCATGAGCATAGGTTTGTTAGTGAATAACATATATTGTACATGTTGTATAGGAAATCGGATAAAGAATGTAATGCACGCAAGGACATAGTCGTCACCACAAGATGGTGATATAGCCTTTGAAGTTAGGGGAAAAACAGGGCGGGCATTTTCTTAAAAATATTAGCATTAAAAAAAAGTCTCTTTAAACAATTTACATGACCCAGTGGATAAAAATGTAATCCAGTGACTTAACCAAAAGAGTTGTGAGTTCAATACCTGGCCACAGCAGAGGTGAACAAAAACTTGTTGAGTTGCTAAAGGTAAATAACTGAAACTGAGATATCCAGAAAACGAAGACGGGAACAATCTACCCCAGTGGACGAAATGAAGGGTTCGGTTCTAAAATCCAACGTATATCACCTGAAGAAGGCCCGAGCATTCACCAGCCGAAACGACGTGAATATGACAGTAAAAATTAGCACAACATTTCGAACATTGTTAATAAATTAAATAATTAAAAATATATTTCATTGATACCGCTCATATTCTTTTACAAAATATTTTAATTAAAAAAATAGTGGCTTCATAGTGATTATAGGTTGACAGTCAACGTTTTAAACATAACGTAAGTAATTTAAAAATTATGGAAGATAAGAGAACATAATTTATGTATTATGAATTTAGAATAGGGAACTTGGTGAAGTTCAGAAGTAACAGGAATTTCGAAAAATGTGAAACAAAACAGGTAATATCAAAATCGTCCCTTCTCATTACAGATCCGATCGTAGAGGAGACATGACGGACGATGATGCAGCCAGCCGTCGTCAACCAGATTTGTTTTCTGCCTCACGAAACAGGTCGGAGTGACCATCCAATTCCATTTTTGATGTTGGACTATTGGACTGCTTCCCCCTACGTCTACACACTTGCAAGGTACCTTGGAGAGCCGTTTTGGTTAGAATATTGTGGGGTATAACATGCCCAAGCCATAATAGCTTTCTACTATTTACTGCTGCCAAAAAGGGCTCCTGAGTCATACCAGTTGTATTACTTGGCCTCGTATGAAGTCATTTGTCTTGTATTCTCTTCAGGATATCCCAAGTAGGCGTCTGAAACATTTCGTTTCAAACTTTTGAATTCTCTTGGTTGTTTCTGTTAACCATGTTCACCATAGTCTATGAATATAGAATACAGCGCAGTACGTAATCTGTTCAATAAAACAACGTCAAAGATTAATACTCACGAGTCAGACACTCTACTGAATCCGCCTATATCGCCAACACCACCAGCAGCTGTTCTGTAATTTTTCAGTCTTTGATATCAAAGGCTGTCAGTGAATATTCGGAAAAAAAAAACATGGCTGCCATTATACACGTCGCATTGAATATTTTGAGCCTTCTGATTGGTTAACCCTTCTATTGGTGAACTATAAAAAAGTCAGCTCATTTTGGCTGGCTCACTAATAGCTTTCACATCCACAGACATGCTTTTTGGCAAATGAAACGTCATTTCTCTGGCATTACCCTTCAGGTTAAATATGATGTTAATGAAGGAAAAAGATTTTATAGTTGGACCAATCATAATGATATTTGTCTGACGACAAAAATAATTGAATCTGATTATTTTAATTAATCATTTATGTTCTTTCAGAACGTAGGTGATCATGGCTTTCCACAACTTTCTAACATTTTTAGTTGTAAGCCACGTTTTATCATCCCTCCTTGTCCCTGTTGTGACATCCTTCGTACAAATTATTTCTTCTTTGTTTTTCTTTCTTTCCCTCAATGACTTCTATACGTGTTAAGTTTTCTCATCTTTTCTTCCTCATAATATGTCCCAGAATTTTCAGTTAATTTTAAGTAAGAATGCCTTTCTGGTTACCGTTTTCTTGAGAATTTCTCCGATGGTTACGTGTTTTCTACGTAGTATTCTCAGCACCGGTCTGTAGATCACATCTCTGTAACTTTGAGTCGCTTCTTCATCTACAAGAAAACACTATTTACGAATTACCGGAAGATAGCTCTTACATAGCAATCTTTTCTTAGTTTTTCTCGGAATAGTCCGATGTTTATAATACGTTCTTTAATATTTGGTACGCACTTTTCGCTATTACCACGCGCATTCAGAACTTTGTGTCACACGTTCTTTCTGTTATTACATGTCCCAGATAGATTTATTTATTGCTTGATTCTGATGAGAGCAGTTCAACGCTGACACTTTTCGATGCCTCTCTACCGTATTCCAGCCTTTGAAACTTGTAAGGTCATCAATGAAAAAACAAAATGCAAATTTACATATCTTCTGTCCAAATAACAGAAATCCATCGTAGTAAATAAAACTGACAAATGCTTGTAGACGTTTTTGCTCGAGAAACATAGTTTATACATCCTTATGAATGAGGCGTCCGAAAGGGAAAAAGAAGGTGTATGTAACCTCGTAGATACAATCACCACAATAAGTCGGCAGTTATTCAGTTATCTACTACGGGTACTGAAAGGGTGACCAACCAAATCATCCATGAAATGGAAGTAAAAAAAGAAATTATTAAAAGCTGAGCTGCTAAAGACCTTGCAGAAGACAATACAAGATTTCACAAATCCTTCTTCTTTATGTGCCGTGTCCTCTAAGAATGTAGGCTATCATACCTCTTCACAACTTCCGGTTCCTTGTAGCTCTAAATATATTGTCATGTCTCCTCTACGCTAGGATCTATAATGAGAAGGGAGGATTTTGATATCATTTGTTTTGTTTCACATTTCTCGAAATTCCTGTTACTTCTGAACTTCTCCAAATTCTCCATTATAAATTTTATAATACATAAATTATGTTCTCTTCCATAATTCTTAAATTACTTAAGTTAGATTTAAAACGTTGACTGTCAACCTAAAATCAGTATACGGTCATATGGAACCACTATTTTTTTAATTAAAATATTTTGTAAAAGAATATGAGCGGTATCAATGAAATATGTTTTTAATGATTTAAATTATTTACAAGGTTCGAAATGTTGTGCTAAACTTTATTGTCATATTCACGTCGTTTCGGCTGGTGAATGCTCGGGCCTTCTTCAGGTGATATACGTTGGATTTTAGAACCGAACCCTTCATTTTGTCCACTGGGTTAGATTGTTCCCGTCTCCGTTTTCTGGATATCTCAGTTTCAGTTATTTACCTTTAGCAACTCAACAAGTTTTTGTCTTTCTGATTTAACCTAAATCCTTTTAAGCTATCGAGTTCACTAAGTATGCCATGCGCTGTTTCCTTTGTTTCTTGTGCTTTCAATCTGTCTCTGTGGTATCATATTTTCCAAGCCCTCTCTTCTCATAATATGCCCTAGTTTCTTCTTGATGATAAGCATAAATTTTCTTTTTGTTTCCACTTTCTCTAATGTGTTTTTTTTTTTTGCTTCAAGTCTCTCTTTCATCTTAAAGAAAATTATCCAGCACTCACTAGTAAACAGCAGGACAGATATGATGTAAAAGTTTACACTTTTCCTTTTTCCTAAGTCCTGGGTATGACAATAAACTACTTTCCGTAGAAAGATCTATGAGCGAGCGATTGGATATTAAATAGGAACGTGGAACCTCCTCTTAATTGCTGTTGTTTCTAAAACCTGCTTGACTCGGGATGGTGGCGTCTGTTAGGGTCCCAGATATGGACAAATAGTGAACCACACACCAAAAAAAAAAAAAATAAATAAATAAAAAAATAACAAAAACGAAGCACTATGAAAGTATAAAAATATATTCAGTTGTAAAATTTTATATAAAAAATTAACAACAATAATTACTTAAAATAAAATTACCAACAATAACTATTTATATTAAAATTACCAACAAATGTTATCTATAGTTGAAAGCATACAGTTACGTTCAATATATTTTTGTTTAAGCCATAAAATCATGTTCGAAATATTTAGATTTCCGCATGAAATAGCCGCTAAACAAAATCAACCAACTAAAACATAATAAATTCGCGTATTTTAATATTTTCTTGCAGTGAGTGCTATATAATAATTTACTATTATATAAGAATATTTCTTTTATATTAATAAGCATTCATATTGCCTTTGTGGGATAACATCAATAAAAAAAAAAGCAATTTAGCATTGGGCACACAAATATCACTCTCTATCGGCGGTTATCTTGCCATTTAAGTTACACATATCGCTCAACATATCACAAACCTCAGAAATAAATCTATTGACATAAGACAAATATTGATAGAAATATCAGTGAAAATATTTTTGTATAGCTCATACTTTGATGTGAAATTTATTCATGTGGGAATTGGCAAAAATGTTCTATTCCTTAGTATTCTGCTTAGCTTTTTGGAAAATATCTTTGGCCATCCTAATGCGCTTTCGGATTTCAATGCCACACTTTCTGTCCTTTGCTAAATCAATTCCCACAGAGATTAGCCTGACCTAAGATCAAGTTTGTGACATCAAACAGGATGGAGAACATTGGTCACTCAACTCTTTCGAAGTGAACTATTGGGTCGGTATTAGAGCCAGAGTCGAACGTTAGGAATTCGAATGCCGATGTTTGATGCAGGCATTTGGTAGTTTAACAGGAAGAAAATATTTATACCTACCACATCCCCGAAATTAACCTTATACCACAGTATGCTAAGCTTGAGAAACAAGAGTAGTCTTTGTTTTCCTTACAATATTTTTTCCGGTTTTCCCGTGTGCGCCACTCGTTTTCTTTGCTTTTTTTTATTATTCTGACTTCCTTGGTTATAAGTTGGCCGTCTCCAATTTATTTAACTATATCACTGGCGTGCATTTGTGAATAAACGCTCTTTCTGTTTGTAGATATTGTTTAAACAACGACTGGTATCATCTCCGTGCTCGCTTGACGTGACAACAACTGAAAACCTACAGTGAATCGTGATTTTAACGTTTGACAAAAAACAAAATTCTCTAAATGCGACATAACCTTCACTACGAACGTCTCAACCGAATTTCACTTGTACCTGTTGGAATTATAATTGTTTGTTTCATGAATTTGTGCAAACTAAGTGTTTCAAAGTAAAGCAACACACTTTTACTTTATCTCTTTTAGAATGTTAGCTAACACCATGAGCATATTTGAGAATTGGAAGAAGCGGATGCTTTATCAGGCATATTTTTAAAACGGGCTTTAGCCAACAAAGAACTGGGATAGAATTCTTATCTCATAGAACATATCTACAAAAATCATCATCAGCTCCATGATAGGCTGTTGTCATAAGGATTGCTGCGCAGCTGAACATATTACCAATTCCCTACGTATATGGGGTTGAAGACCGAATAGGTAAGACTTCATGCGTAGCAGGTGTTGAGAAATAGACCTGGCTGAGCTTATCCCTCTCCATGTCAAACCGCAAAAAAATGTCCTCGAACTTGAACTCTCACCTTGGACACGGACACGTAACGGTTGATTCAAATGATGAAAGCCGTCTTCATGGCCGTTAACTTCAGCCTAGGAAGCCCTTCGCCTGTGCTTATATTGCAATTACTTCTTAATACAATATCTGATATGTATGAATTCACTGGGTTGCTGATATACGTTTCAACGCTAAAACTAACGGATTCTTATCCGACTGATTACTTTTATGCACAGATAGAAAAATACTGCAAATAATGAGAGGAAATTGTTTCTATAAAGATCACAAATCTCAGGTCATTGTAACCTCAAACGTTTTCTCGGTAATGTGTAATTTCTTGTGAAATAAAATTATTTTTTCGGATAACGTCAGGTAATTAAAAAATATTTAACCTTTATATATATATATATATATATATATATATATATATATATGTGTGTGTGTGTGTGTGTGTGACGTGTGCGCGAACGCGTGTGTGTGTGCATGCTAGTGTGTTTGTAGAGTGCGATACGTAAATTGTCACCATTTCATATTTTTAATTTCGCGCATGTGCGTTAGATTTTTTATTTTATTTTGCGGACTGCACAGTGCAGTAGAGTCAATTGGGTATGGTCTATAAGAAAAAAAAAAACAGCATTATGACTGTTGTGTCGGAAACCTACCATCCCTCTTGAAGATGAACTTGTCTGCGTACAAAGACTTTAAATAGTGGCATGTCAAAAGACAGATAGACCGAGGAGTTCTTAGCTGAACTAGTTATTGACTACTCAGTCGATTTCTGTACCTTTTACCAACCTATTAAAACCCTTTTTATTGTTACGTGTTATTTGGCGTTTGTCTCTACTAACCCCAAATCAACATCATAACAATGACACAATTCAATTCGCTAGAAATTTGAAATTTCTTATTTTCTCTTCGAGTTACAGGTGCAATACATTTTAGTTGTTGTTGCTGTTGTTAATCCTCAAGTGATGTGATTTATGTTCCTTTTTAAAACTACAGCACCACTTTCCCTTTTTAGGCTAAACTATACCGAGAGGGGCTTAATCTGGTCTGCTACACGGGTATGATTAAAATTATTTCCTTATTTGAGACGACACACTTATTTTTCAAAAACTTTACCACGGCACATGTCTTTTGCTCCACTTCTATAAATTTTAGTAAACAAATATGCGGCAAATGTTCATTAGAACCGCTCCACATTTTACTGACTGAAACTATCACACCGGCATGACAATTCAAGATATCCGTTGTATTTAGTACAAAAGGGTAACAACATTAAATAGAGTTTTAATTCGGATCAATTGTAATCATTTACACTTTGTGATTTATTACACGATTACTGGAATAAGATTAAGCGATAGGAACTAAAGAATCTTAAAGAAATTATCCCAGCTCTGTATTTTTAAACGTAGTCATTTCCTTTTTATCTGAAACATGTTGATTGCTTTCTACGTGTACCGATTGCAATTTGCTTTTCCTTTTATGTGTATATTTTCTTTCTAACTTTTTTTTGCGTATTGACTTATTAATTATGTATGCGTGCATATGTCTAGAAATGGCTCAGTTATGAGAGGAATGGAGAAGGGATCAGGCTTCTTTTTTTTAATCCATTCTAAAATCGCGCCGTGTGAGGGCTTCATGTGTTTGATCAACGCGAGGTGCGGTGTCGACAGAAGTGGTGCACGTTAGGCAGACGGAATCAAGATTTTTACCGTTCTTCCCCTACTCTTGCATTGATTTGCTGGTCATGAAGGTCAAATAGTGACGTCTAGGCAGACTAATCTTGTCTAGTAAAAGAGACTACAACTTCCAGGCCCAAAAGGAAAGAAAGAAAAGACAGAAATATGGAAAGATTTTACGAGAACAGAAAAGGAATGTTGTTTCTTCCTTTCTACTCACAGAAGTGAAGTCTTCATATTAATCCATCACACACACACACACACACACACACACACAGCTATATATATATATATATATATATATATATATATATATATATATATATATATATAAATCGATTCTCCGTCGGGTTTGACGTATGAGGGTCAAGCAGATCAGTTTCCAGGAAACTGAAAACCCGACACCGGCATATGAGATTCGATTATAGTAGTAAAGATTTCGTGCAGGACCATCCAAACTTTTTGAAGGGCCGAATACAGAGACCTGGTGCACTACGTGCCACAAGGTTCCCAAACAACCCCCCTCAGGTTTTGAATTCAGAGTTGTCCTTCTCCTAGACCAGTTGCCATCCAAGGCATATATATATATTGTAAGTTTCACCTTATACAAGAAGTAAGGGGTCAATCGATGCAGAGGTTAACGTTAAG